>JAOEHX010036768.1:0-11535 GCA_025448015.1 Bolborhynchus lineola
GGTTGTGCAAGAGGGTTAAGGGGTAAGGAAGGGCCCCATTGGATCTGACTGCTCAGAGCTGTGGCTCACCAATGGGCAGTGAGGGAGTGCATGCTGTCTGCTGGGTTTACTCTGGGAGAGAGGATCTAATGCATCCACTTACTGATGCTTTTACAGAGAGGGATGATGTTGGATGCCAAAGAGGGACTCTTCATGATGATTTTGCAGCCCTCCTGATGACTTGATTTAGCTTTAATGTGGCAAGTCCACAGGGAGTTCCGCAGTTCCACCTGAAGGCCAGTTCTGGTGGAGCAGCTTCTTGTCACTCCTCCATCTTGCTCTTGATGGTGTCAGAGACAGTTCAGCACTGAACCCAAAATCTACATTTCTAGCCCTGCACTTTTTATGCCCATCGAGTTCACTCCACCTGACCTTATGTATAAGAAGGTTTTGCTCCTCCCTGGAAGCTACAGCTGTATTGTGACTGCAGCTGTCCCCAGTAATTATCCCTAGCCATAACCACCTGTTCATGTGATTAGAGCTGATGGAAAAGTCATTGATGGGAGAGGTAGTTGATCTGTGCTGTACCGTATTTATGTTGCACGTGAAGAGTTTTAGAGGATGAGAACTGTTTCCTTCTTGTACATAACTTTTTCAATTGGAAGAGAAACTGCCACTTAGTCCTGCCTTCCACCTTTTATTCTTCTACAGGACTCACCTCTGCTCTTCCTTCTTAAGGAGAATGCGGTGCTGGACATAGGTGGTATCCTCCATGGTGCTGAGTATCCCTCCCACCTGGAGGCATCCTAGCAGGTCCTGAGCCAAGGCTCCCACCAACAAAACCTGCCCAAGTATTTCAGGTGCAGTCCTGTGTTCACTGGTTCTATCCTCTGCTGACCTTTCTACTGATTCGCCTGGTAAAGGCATCAGCTTGCTGGTCTGCACTTTTCCTGACTTTCGGAAGACTGACCCTTAGAGCCAGGCCTTTTCAAGCCTGGTACCAAGACAGGGAAAAATGAGAAGTTTGGCATGTGCTATGCTTTACCTTAGCATGCATTTCATGTTTTTCCCATTTGACCTTGGAAGCAACCTTCCATTCTAATAGCCTTCTTAACAATATTTTTTTAGTCACATAAGACCTTAAAGCGTATTTTCAGCATAAATTTACCTATTATTTTTCCTGCACTCCAGAGTCAATAGAATCATAGGAAACACAGGTTTGTGTTGGAAGGCACTTTGAAGCTCATCCAGTTCCAACCCCTGCCATGGGCAGGGACACCTTCCACTAGTCCAGGTTGCTCCCAGCCCTGTTCAGCCTGGCCTTGAACACTGCCAGGGATGAGGCAGGCACAGGTTCTCATGGGCAGCATGTGCCAGGGCCTCACCATCCATCCTCACAGGGAACAACTTCTTCCTCAGGTCTCATCTCAATCTCCCCTCTGTCAGGTTAAAGCCATTCCCCCTTGTCCTGTTCCTACAGGCCCTTGTCCAAAGCCCCTCTCCAGGTTTCTTTAGACCCTTTAGGCGCTGGAAGCCACTCTAAGGTCTCCACGGAGCCCAGCTGTCTCAGCCTGTCTCCAGAGAAGTTCTCCAGCCCTCGCAGCATCTCCATGGCCTCCTCTGAACTCTTTCCACTTCCCTCTTGTGTTAGAGGCCCCAGTAGTGTCGATCAGGGTTTGTTTCAAATGGTATGTACCATGAATACGAACCAGGGCTGTTCAAATGGAAAGTGCACTGCTGGGACAGAAGAATGAGGTTTCACGCACGTTGACAAACATTTCTAGCAAGCAATAGGTTTAGAAAATTAAAGCATTTATCCAAGCACTAATGGCAAACTGTGGATCTAAATTTAAGTACTCTGTTCTCACAGCAGAACAGTATTTGGAAAGAAGTGAAATGATTCTTTTAAGTGTCCTGATCATTTTCATTTTATGAGAATTTTGACTATCTCAAAGAAAACCAAAGGTAAAAAATGTTGAATTTCAAGCAAATCAGAAACTGCTTTTTTTCAGCAGCCTCTTCTCTGAAGAATCCCTACATCTCTCTCACTCTAATGCCCTCCCTGTGTACCAGTGAGCAATTTTAGGTTAAGCAAAACTGGTGTGCTCATGTTTTTGGCATCACTTTTAGCATCCTCTCCATGTATATTCCTGCATCCTTTGTGTAGAGGCTTCCTGAATTCAAACAATCTGAAAATTTCAAAAAGGAGTGGAAAAAAGGGCAGTACAAGCTAATGGGGAAGACACCCATTGACAGTAACCACAATGATGATCACATGTATCCAAAATGTTATTGATCTCTTTCCCTCAAATGCCTGTCTCAAAATGTCTCCTTTTAAGGAGCTGAAATGAACTCTTGTCCCTCTTGCTAATTTACATGCTACTTTTGGCAATTCACTGAGAGTTAAGCAAACTTATTAACAATAGTTTTTCCTTCCTTTCAACTCAACAGCATGTAACTTTTTTCTGCCAGAACAATGTAATCGACCCAAACCATTCCATGATTCTACTACAGAGTCCAAATATGCTGAAGAATGGACCTACACAGAGTGCTTTAAAGGTGTAATCCCTGAGATAGCAGCTTTAGTGTCTTCTACGGTGTAAGTCACATTTGGCTTCTCCGTTTATCCTTAATTGCAACACAAGCAAGGAAAGTAACAGGGAGGATTAAAGTGTTTGCATCCAAAGAGAATACCTCAAGGATTTTGTGCTGATTCCAATGAGTGTTCCCTTTTTCATGTGGTCACTAGCCTTGCATCACTTCTTTCTCAAGTGATGTCATCAGTTCAACCAAAAGACCACAACTATCTAATGCACACCCTCAAAAATTACTCAGCTGCACTAAACCTGAATCCTTAGTTGGACTGAAATTGGCTTAAACCAGTTGGGGGGAGGGGGTGTGTGTTAATTTTGGGTGGGTTGGAGGTTTTTATTGGAGGAGGAGTAGTTCATTCTGTAATAGACTCATATTTACTTTATTTCCATCTATTTGAAGATGTAACAAATTTCTGTGTCTATTTTGAAACAACTCCTACTTGAGGAAAATCTTTTTACTAGGTTTAAAGTCCAGCCAGCTCTAAACAGTGACTATAATGTACTCAGTTTCAAGTTATTCTAATAATGATTCATGACCACATCTCTTCACAGACCAGAAATATTTCACTGAAATCTGTCTGGGTTTTATCTGTTTTTGCTTGAAGTTTCAGCCGTATAGTCTACAGCAAGGAAATATGTAAGTAAATAGGGATTAGAAAGTTGCAGGGAGAGAGAGAGAAGTAGGAACAATCTTTCAAATCTTAAATTCCTGCATAGTCCCCAACGTGTCACAAACCAAAGAAACGTGGTACAAAAAAACCCCACATCCAACCTAGAGGCTTTAGAGACACAGAAGGCATTGGAGATTTTGGGGCAGGACACATGGCAGCAATAGAACTCTACTCATGATCACATGTACCTGTGGAAGAGAGAAACAGGACTGGCTGCAAAAAAATTAAATGCAAAAGCACTTTTCAAACCAAAACTAATTACGAATCACAGAATCATAGAATGGTTTGGGTTGGAAAGTTCCAACACCCTGCCATGGGCAGGGATGCCTCACACTAAACTATGTCACCCAAGGCTCTGTCCAACCTGGCCTTGAACACTGCCAGGGATTGAGCATTCACCACTTCTCTGGGCAAGCTGTGCCAGTGCCTCACCACCCTTACAGTAAAGAACTTCTTCCTTAGCTCTAACCTGAACTTCCCCTGTTTCAGTTTAAACCCATCATCCTTTGTCCTATCACTCCAATCCCTGATGAAAAGTCCCTCTCCAGTGTCTCAAGAATAGCATGTCAACAATGAAAGTGTGTTGACCATAGTTGAACTAAGCTTAGGTGTAAATCAAGCTCAGAATTATGGCATCTGATTTTCTCTAAGAGCACCCAGAAAACTTCTTTTTTCCTGCTTCAGAACGGAAGGTAGCAAAATGCCTCGAAAGTCACGGTGAGGAAAAGAGTGACCTGTCTGTGCAGAAGAACAGAACAGGAGGCTGGTGCTATGGAGTTTACCTATGGAAATTTGAATGTCTCCTTCTTACAAGAAAATCAGGAAAGGTGTGCTTGGGGGAGCAACCCCACTGGATGACAGCATGGAGTTGCATGGAGTTAGCCAGTAAGGCAAGCTCCAGGACCCAGACGTCCTGCATGAGAAAGGAGCGACTGTCCTCGGGATCCCATGCAGACCCCGAGCGATCCTCGGGAATGTGCAGTGCCATGCTTTCTCCCTATCCCGGGCATAAAAAAAGCCGCTTCTGAGTCTGTAGCAGCCGCTTTCTCTCCCTGCGCTGTTCCTTCAGCACCCAGAACCGGCTCTGCAATGGGGTTACGTTGCTCCCCAAATGGTCAGCGCACCCAAGCACAGCCGAGGCTCCCTTTGCTCCGGGAAATTCCCAGTCAGCCTCCGGCGACGGATAAAGGCACGGGCGAACAATGGAGCCGCTCAGCCAGCTGCCATAGCGCGTCCTCCGCCAGCACCGGCCGCGGACCCGCTCCTCCGCCTCCTCCTCCTCTTCTTCCTTCTTGCCGCCGCTCCCTGCCGGGGTAAGCCGCAGCGGTGAACGGGGGGGCAGAGCCAAACGGAGGCTCGGGCCCGGCCAGGGCAGCGGCCTTACGGCTCCCTCTCCCAGCAGAGCTACGACGAAGCGCAATTCTAAGTGGTGTACTAATTCACTGCCTTTAAACCTTGCTTTTGGGGTGTTCTGCAGGAGAGAAAATACAGGGACTATCCTGAATCCTTTCACAAAAAAAAATCTGCCTGGGCTGCAGCATTAGCAACCCACTGATAAGGCTTTAGCATCAGCATGGAGTCTGATCCCGTTCTACATGCCTTTGTAAAGACTCGAGTAACTCACACAGCAGCTCAGAGTACAGATGGGATCTGATGTCTCCTAAAACATGTCTTTGTACATGATATAGCTGTGCGCCTGGAGAAGGCTTTCCCAGGGGCTCTGCTGAGTCAACACAAGTCAACCCACCAGCACCTTCTGGTTGTCCTCTCCAGCCAGAGCTCCTGGTGCACCTGCTTTCTAAGGGAGCTGCTGGGTTTGCTTCTTGCAGCCTTAGACATGTGGTGTCTTCATTTATGGCACAGTTCTGTAACTTATATGAGACTATATTAGAGTAGACATGCTCTTGTGCACGTTCACTGAAGGTATTTATTTATTCCTGTCCAAACTCCTTTTGGAATTGTGTACGTGCAGTTTCCTCTGCTCTGCATATTTCTGTCCAGCAGAAAATGGAAAGAATAGGGACCTAAAGCACTTTAAAATACTAGAATCATAGAATCAGAGAATTGTTTAGGTTGGAAAAGACAACTTTTAAAATCATTGACTCCAACTGTAAACCTAACACTGCCAAGTTCACCACCAAACCATGTCCCTAAGTGCCATCTTAATGTGCTTCAAATAGGCAAACAGGGTAAGAATTAATTGTAGTAGATGTAAATGTCATTATGGTGAGATCAGATGATTTCTGTTCATTTTCAAACTGTTGAAGAAACCTTCATAATTATATATTGTGTAGAGATACCCTGCATCTGGAATAACTGTATGAAGTTCCTGTAAATGAAAGAGAAGGCATCTTTTTCTTAATGGTTTTATTGCGACATAAGTTTTCTCATCAAGAATTTTTCCTTTGTTACTTAAAGAGTTTTGCTTTTAAAGAATAAACATTTGGATACACTTGCCTGGTGTCTGCTTCCATGTGTTAACATAAAAGTCAGATCCTACACCATCAAACCTTGCCATTCCAGTAAGCGGCTTCTATGCATCACTACAGTTTCACCATTCCAAAACCCCAGTCATCAGCACTCCTTTGCCTTAATGGGAGTTCTGGACTGAAAGCAGCAGGACTGAGCCTCTTTTATTTGGTCCCATTTTCAGGGAAAGGAAATTCTTTTGGAAGCTTAAGTGATAATTCCACTGCAGTCACCTAGGAGCTGAGAACTGTACTTGAGAGGATGTGGAGCAATGAAACAACCTTTTCCCATCACACATCCCCCTAAATATTTATGCTCGTTTCTGGTTCTTTTTGAAATGAGGAAAAGGACAGGTATCATATAGTCAGACAGCTTAGACCTTTTCCTAGCAAGGTTAGGAGAAAACATTTTACCCTTGCACCATCTTGCTAGGCTTGGAAGGATCTGTGCGGCCACTTGAGAGGCTGAGATGAACCCCTGACCTTTTGGCAGAACCCTGGGCACATGTCTGAGCTGGTTTAGATTGAATGTGGCTAGCATAGTGTGGTTTGGGTGGCACAAGTTCAGATAATGTAACTTTACTGATAGAATGACATTAGTTGAAATATGAGCCTGTGTGATTGCCTTGGGTCTCTCAAGCCTAAGAGGCTCTTCTTTCTGTCTTGCTGACATGTTTCTCTCATTCCACCTACTGCAAAGGAGCAACACTACCTTCTCAATGCCTTTTTCTAGCACCTTCTCCATAAAAATGCAGGTGGAGGCTGCAGGTAAAGCATGGGCAGCTCAACCTGTTTCAGGCCTCATGAGCCTGCTGCCAGTTTGTTCCTCCAGCAAACTCTCCCCTAAGTAACTACTGATTATGCCAACATTTGTGATGGCTGCTTCAAGTGAATTTCCAGCCTTTGTGAAAAGCTTGAGCAGGCTGGATGTTCTCTTTAGTATCAGGGAAATTGTTAGAAAGGTGACATTCAGAGTGTCTGTAAAACCTGCTTTGCAAACTGCCTGGATGATCCAGTAACAAACCCACCCTGCGGATGTGCAAGCAGGGTCGTGATGATGTGCACCAGTACCTGTTGTTTGCCACACCTGCCATGGCCTTTCCCAGTTCGTGTGGTGCTTGTGACTCATCTATGAAAGTCATTTTTGGGCAAGAATGATCTCCTTGTTCCACACTTGCAGCATGCTTAGGACTGAGGCTCCTGACCCTCCCTACTGGGGACACATGCACTGCCTTAATACAGATCTGGTGGCAAGGCCATTGCTCCAGGCAAATTGTGCTGCCACAATGGGGAAAGAGAGCCCCATCCTCCCTTCCTCACACTTACCTCAGTCAAAGAAGGCTGTAGATAAGAAAGTTTACAACACCAAAGGAAAGGGGGCTGATTTGCAGAGGTGTTTGGTGGAGAAAAGAGATGTGGCTGCCTCAACATCCCCTTTGGAATCCCCTGGCAATTGGGCGCTTCTTGGTGGCCAAAGGAGACTGTGAAGGACAAACTGAGAAGAGCACAAGGCTGACAGTCATTCTCAACTCACTTTGAGATTTGAGGTTAGCAGCACTTTTGTCCTTATCTGCAAATCTTTCTTTCCACCTCCAGGCCCCTCCACCTCCTCAGTACACAAATAAATAGGTTTGGAATGGCTGAGTGTCTGTTTCACACTGCCCCTGCTACATGTCGGTAGCTGCCACAGACAACACAAGGATTTTCTGTCTGTGCAGCTAGTTTGCAGGGATGATTTACTTGGGTGACCACCTGGGTGTGAAATAGTACTGAAACCCAGTTCCACATCTGTTTGGCAACCTGTAACCTGGTTTCCTTTGCAAATAATATTTATCATGTGATGAAGCTGCCTTGATTGTTCTGATTCTTCTTTCCCTGGCAGTATTTGAGTGATGGCTCTTTTCAAAGTATTAGAATCAAAGATACTCACTTCTAGATGTTTTCTGACAGCCTATAGGTAGCTGTAGAAATTGGCATTGTGCTCACACTGAGGACAAGGCTGCAGCATAAGCACGTAACACACTTTCATAACTTATTAGAGAACCCAAAGCAGATGGAGAAAGAGAAGCTACAAGTGCCTTAATTGGGGGAAGTCTGTTGGTTGGACTGTGCACCTAACTAGACATCAGAGAACCCAATTGCAAAACTCAAATCCATTGAAAATCAGTTTCAGCAGTTCAGCTACTTCTTTGCTCACAGCACCTTAATCATCCACTGCACTAATCCTCAAATAGTGGGAGCAAGGTCAGGTCTACCATGTCACTGTCAAGGAGAGGTTACTGTGACCCACTGTCCCAGCAGAGCAGTGGGATTAGCCATGCACATTGCATATTTTCATTAAGTTATGACATGTTCTCATTCTCCTTGTGTCATCTGCTAGACCTTTTGAAGCACTAACTTCATCGCAGTTAGATGCTTTCAAAGTTACTCTTTCTTCTTGGGCTTCCCTGATTCATGCTCACTGGCATAAGAAGATTCTCTGATCTGCCTCCCTTTCTTAGCCCAACATCCAGGAGGCATCAGTGCAACGGGAGAACATACCTAGGTCCTTGTGTCATGCTAACTGGCAATGGATCACTCAGCCTCTCCTCTCTCTCACCAGTAACTAATGACCAAGCATGACCAACTGGCTGTGTCACTTACTTACAAAAGGAGAGGAATTTCCCCATAACTGGAAAGGTCTCTCCAGGAGGTTGGGCTCAACTCAGGTAATTGCCCAGGGCATAATCCTTGAAGGAGTTCATTCCTTTGGGATGATCCTGAATTATTTGCCTCAGCTTTGTTGAGAGTCTATCTAATAGTGATAGCATGGATCAAGTATTCTTAAGTTCAGCTGCCTCCTACTCATTCTTCAGTAAAGATTGTCATGCTGGCTCCACATAAAGTAATAGTGCCAGGATACTCTGAGCACCAGTGCAAAGAGCACATGTGGTCTTCTTTCACAAGGACAGAGACAGAACAAATGATGCTTATCTGGCTTTTTTCTTGCCTTTTTTGCCAAACTATGGTGCTGGTAATACTGATGAAACCAGACATGTAGGGCTGGCCAAGCACAGCTTAAAGGGAAGTGACTGAGTAATGCCTCTGGGCACAGAAGGCATTTTTTGGAGGTTTTGCACATCTCCAGTATCCTGTAGCCCTGTTGGTCTGGTGGGTGTTTGCACAAGCCTTTCCCTTTCCCAAAGCTCCAGCCCAGGGTAAAGGTCAGGCCAACTCCTGAGGAATTTGACATGTCAGAGAATGAAGACATTCTAGGCCATCAATAAATGTTCTTGTGTACATCAAACAAAACAGTTAATTACATCACAGGAAAATGACTGGGCAAATAAGCTTCTTCACAAGCACTGCAGATATTACACAGCTGTCAACAAGCCACATTTGCCAACTAAAGAGCATTTCCTTTTTGGCATGTGAAGCAATCTCAGAGCTTCTTCATCTCTTTCTGCAGTGAGTTTCTGCTTCCCTGACACATCATTATTTCATTGTTATAAGGCACTCTGTGCTCAGATCCCTCTTTAAAAGCAACGTACCTTAGCAGCTTATCTGCTGCATTAATGCTGAATCACGTTGTACTTCACAGCAAGGCCAGTCAGTGGCAAATGAATGCACAGGGATGAATTTGTTCTAATTGGAGAAGCATGAGACAGACTGCTTTCGAAAGCTGTATCAGCACGGAAGAAGGACACATTGTCTGTGATTTTATGAGCCCTGCACAGAATACTTCCCAAATCCCACAAATACCTGTCCTTCCTCTTTTGGCCATGCCTATTCTACCCAAAAGAGGGAATTTCCAGTTCACAAGAGATAGAGCTTTGCTTGAAGGCAGCTTGTTTTTTTTAGGGCTGTCTCGATTATTTGTTGTGAAATCTCCCACTGGAGACAAGAACGACTAGGAAGTGGCTTTCCAGATGTCAGAGAAGGCAGAGGAAAGCAATGCAATGTAAGATCCTGCTGCTAGAGCAGATGGTTTGAAACCCACAGGACAGAAAGGCCACTAGGGAGTTTCTCACTGTATGGGGCGTTTGTCACTGCTGTTTTATCACTTGCAGGTTCAACTTCCAATCTAAGTTAGTTATTGTTATTGGTAGCTATTTCATTCAGCTCAGCCTATTGCTGCATATAAACTGAGAGATTTGGAGAATGCTGCAGGAGTTCCCTGTAGTGAAATATGCTCTGTTAATGCAGATTTCTCTGTGAACAAGGCATTGGCCACTCTCTAACAGAGAAATCCTTTTTCTCCATGAGAGAGGCCCTCGATGTCCCATCTTTAGCAATTTTCTAAGAGCTTAATCAGTGCTGCCCTTCAGGAATTGCCCAAAAAAGTGATAAAATGCAGGTCACCCACAAGTGTCCTACACCTGCTCTACTTAAAGTGACTGCTGAAGTCAGCAGTGAAAAGCCGGCTTTACCTAAGCTGCTGTTGATATTGGAGAGATCAGGACTTCATGTAGCAAAATTTCACCCTGAAATCCAAGGCAATTGTGTTCAGTGAGCTGGTAGTTTCCAAAGCAGAAAGCCTGTTGGGGCAGAAAATTGCCGCAAAAAGAAAAACAAACTGAGAGCAAGACAAGATTTTCCCAAATAAACAAATGCTACCACACAATGGCATATCTTATAAACAGCCACAAGCCAGGAAACATTAGTTTATAGATGGGCAGGGGAGTGGAGGGAAAATATGGGGAGAAAAAAGTCAGCAAACAGTTCATGGAAATTATTTCCTTACATTTTAAAGCTACTCTGTGTCTTTATAATCCCTTTGCCTCTGGCACACAGAGCATACCACTTCAGGTTGTACTTTGAATATTTCTGTGATGGAAAAGCAGGAAATGTAATTTTTCCATTCACCTTATAAGGAAATTTAACAGTAATAGGCAGTTTCAGAGTTGTGCAGCAAGTATTAAAAGCTAAGTCAGCAATTAATAGCTTGTGCTTATCTACTGAACTAGAGCCTGGAGTTCTTTGAGACAACTCATGAGCAAGGCAGAAAGAATTACAGACAGGTAGGAAATGAGTATTTGGTCCCTACTCTTTGGCAGACTGAATATGATGAGAGGCAAGCACTTTGGAGAGAAATACAAACCTCCACTGCTCTGAAATCTTCCCCTATGTGTTACTTTAGAGCCTCGGTAACTTCCTGTAGGGTGGCAAAAATGAGCATTACTCAAGTGCCCTAAGGCTTGCACATCTGATGGACCTAGAGCCGTGGAGACTGAAATGGTAATGCAGTGAGTTAACACACAGCTGCAAGGGGAGAAAAGTCAGCTCCCAACTGGAAGCTTAACCCCAGGATGGGTGTGCGGAACCCAAGTAAGCTCCTGCAGCCTACAGGAGCCTGTATTCTGCTTTCATTTCAAGTGGGCTGTGCTTAAATGGAAACAAGTTTGGCTGGGTTGGAAAGCAATAGTATCTGCTACAGTACAAAACCAGTACATTTTATAACAACGCATTTGTCTCCAGATGATTTTGCCTCATCCTTATAACCTAACCTTGCTTTTCTGTGATAGGAATCATAGGAAAGCAAATTAACGTTAACAGGGATTAACCTTGCTCTTTATTTCTTCTTTACCTGTCAAGTAATTGAATGCAACGATATGACAACTAAATATGTGAGGCACTGGAATGGGTTGCCCAGGGAAGTTGTGAATGCTCCATCCCTGACGGTGTTCAAGGCCAGGCTGGACAGAGCCTTGGGTGGCATGGTTTAGTGGGAGTTATATATGGTAGGGTCAGGGTCTGAGCATAAGATCGGTGCAGTTCTACACTGTATGCAGGGCTGCCTCTGGGCCCCTTCCCCTTATCACTGAGCTCTATTGGCAGCACTTT
>JAOEHX010036771.1:0-16916 GCA_025448015.1 Bolborhynchus lineola
AGCAGATTGCTCCAAGCCCCTGTGTCCAACCTGGCCTTGAGCACTGCCAGGGATGGGGCAGCCACAGCTTCTCTGGGAACCCTGTGCCAGTGCCTCAGCACCCTCACAGGGAAGAGCTTCTGCCTAAAAGCTCATCTCAATCTCCCCTCTTCTAGCTTGAAGGCATTACCCCTTGCCCTGTCAAATATGAGGTGTCCCTGAGTATACACACACAGTCAAGTCATGACTTTCTCAGTTAACACACACTGTGGACGCCAGTATCCTCCAAACCACTGTTGTTACTCAGATGAATTAAGTTTAGGAACACTAAGATAGTTATTCTCCATATTAGCCTTGTGCATAGTATTTCATGTCTGAATTTATTGACCACCTGGTCCCATCCAGAGGGTCCTGCAAGACCCATTGCATTAGAATCAAACCACGCAAGTCCTTTCCCAGTTTCAAAGCAGAAGCTGTCTCTGTCTGTATTACCCAGGTCTCCAAACAAATGTCAAAGCCACTTTGAAACACCCAGGTAGGTATTAAAAGCCACAGTCCTGCTCATCCAGAGAAACTGGTGAGAAATCTGTTCAATTGAATTTACAACATAGGCAATGTTCCACAACAACTACCCACACACCTGCCAAAAACTGTGTCACGTGCATCTGGGAGCAAGTACACGTGCATGAAGCTATTTTACATCACTGCTTTTGTGACTAAGAGTGCAGACACTTGACATTGTTTCTCCAGATTTCCAGTACGCCAGTGATGTGACTGCTGAGCTCACAGTTATTGCAGCAACATTTTTATCCCCCATCACATAATTGTTTGCACTTTACACTTAATCCACTGGAGACAAACTGTCCCAGCCCAGTATTCCAAGAAAATCTAGTATTAAGATACACCTAAGCTGCTTGTTTCTAGGGAAAATCTCATACTTCAGACAAATCCTTGAAGTTCTGAGTAATTTTGTGAGTCATACATGATGCTGCCTGTGGTTCTTTTACAATCATAGAAAGGTTTTGGTTGGAAGGGACCTTAAAGATCATCATGTTTGGTCACCTTTACTACAGAACCTAAATTTAGCATGGAGCCTGTCACACATGCTGTGAGAACACCTACCAAGTAGGGCTCCTGGGCAAGACTGGCTGAAGAACATTTACCTTACAAGGTGTACAGTCTCACCTTGAACTCAGATGCAGAAAGACAGACAGCTACGGGTTGTATGTGTCTCCAGAGTTAGATGTCAACAGTGCAGAGAGTTTGTCAAGCGTGACCTTATAGTTGAGCATCTACATTTACAGCTGCAGTTATCTATGTAGGCAGACCTGAGTCTCTCTGCCCTGCTCTGGTTGGTCTGTATCCATGCTGGAAGAGCATCTTACCTTTATGGAGGGCATATGGATATCCTGCTCTGTGGCAGGGAGATGACTTGTATCTGTCTGCTCCTACTCCTGTAGGTAGAGCCTGTGTCCATGGCTTTCATGGACCTTCATCCAAGACTCTCTCTTGTGCAACTGTGACCTGTCTCTTTCCAAACACAGCAAGGAAACTGAAATCATTGAGATTATTTTCTCTCTGGCAGAAAACTTTCTTGGGAATCCACAATTCAGGAAAAGGCAACATTCTGAAACATCTCAATCATTGCAAGAGACAATCACTTTTGCAGACTGCAAAGCATTGTTTTGAAGAAATGTTGTGGAAGAAAAGATAATACCCATCAACTACTTGCTTGATTCAAACCTTGAAAGTCACCAGGTCAGTCAAGAGGAGAAAAGAACAGGTTTTCCTCTTTTTAGATACTGTGAATTAAAGAGACAATACCTTCTATCTCAGATGGGGCTGCTCTTCGGGAATCTGTTGTACTTCCAGGAAAGAGAAGCAAAACCAAAGGTAAAATCAAGGACTGAGACAAATTTGCAATGGAAGCCCTCTTCTCTCATTGCCTTGAGGGCTTCAGCTTGCTCAGGTACTCAAAGTCTTGGTTAACTTTGTTTCATAACTTAATCCAGCTATCAATAGTATGGTAACACATGGGGTTTTGTTTAATCTGGGAAAGCAGTCTTTATATCCTTTGCAAAAGAGAAAAAAACAGTTGTGAAATATCATCATTTGGGTGGTGGCAAACTTGGCTTCCACTTCTAGCTTTGGGTTGTATTTTATAAGGAAACAATAAAAAAGCAAAATGGATTTAATGAAATGCTAACAAATATTACGGTTAAATAGACTAGGTGTGATTTAAGAACAGAAATAACTCTGCAGCACAAAAGCTGACAGAAAGAAGTGGGCAGACTTATACAGGAGTTATGCTTAAGCAGTATTTATTAGATTATTTGTTTACCTGTATTCTGAAGAACTGAAAGTTCAGATCTCTACTTTCTGATTGCCTATAATATTTTGCAGCTTGGCTTCACAACGTAAATGTTGGTGAAGTTTGACAGTTGGATATGCTTTTTTAAACAGGAACATCAAAATCTGTTATCTGTTGGCTTGCTGGGCTAAAACCAGGCAAAAAGCAGTATTTCTTTATTGAAATCCCTCCAAAGTAATAGTTTGAAAACACAGTAGATAAAAACCATATTACAGTATTCTTCTAAGATGTGACTGCAGGATTTTAAGTGGGGACAGCAATGAAAGGGCAAAAATGTCTGCATAACTACCCAAAAGTTGCATTAGGCTTCCCACTCTGGATTTCCCTCTAGTGCTGGGGAGCTGCTGTGGAAATTCTTGTGCAGTGGAGAAGCATTTTTTGGGAGACATGGTTTAGTGTGAGGTGTCCCTGCCCATGTCAGGGGGGTTGGAATTGGGTGATCTTAAGGTCCTTTCCAACCCTAACTATTCTATGATTCTATGACTCTATATGTTAATCATAAAGAGGCATAGAACTAGGTTCTTGAATAAACATTGTGAACCTTCTCATCTAAAACTCCCCAAGGAACAATAAGTTGCATTAAGCCACTGAACTACATGAATTTATATATATATAAATTTTTTGTACTCTTAAGTTACTAAAACCTCTACACAGAAGATGCTGCAGCACTGCACAATGCAGCTTTAAAACTTGCTGTGATTTGCTATCTCAGTACTGATGGAATCTTCTCATATACACACGCCATCTGTAACTACACACCTCAGATTCATTTTAAATAGGGTTGGTATTAATCTCTTCAGCAATCATAATGTACTTTTCTGTTTTCTGTATCTCATTCAAGATAATTCATATGAATTTGGGCAATTCCAATCAAATACACCCTTCACATTGTCCAGCTTCCCAGAAGTGAGAGCCCCAGGGGCTCTTCTGCAGGTTAAGATCTATATTTAATGAATCTAAAATGATAAATTCTAATTATAACAACGTGTTAAAATGTCCCGCTCTCAAGCACACAGGTAGAATTATATATTGTTACAAAGAGGAAACAAGACACAGTGTGATTCAAGATAAATGCCAATTTAACAAGGAAAACAAACCCATTTTGATTGGGGTTGGTTTTTTTTCAGAGTCAGCATTATAATAGCATTTTGCATGTTCAGTGAAGAGCATCCACTGATTCATAGAATCACAGACTGGTTTGGGTTGGAAAGGATCTTAAGGTCATCCAGTTCCAACTCTGTGCCATTGGCGGGGTGTCTCACACTAGAGCATGTTACCCAAGACTCCATCCAAATTGGCCTTGAATACTGCCAGAGATGGAGCACTTACCACTTCGTTGGACAATGCATTCCAGTGCCTCACCACCTCACAGTAAATGACTTCTGCCTTATATCTAACCTGAACTTCCTCTTTACAGTTTGAACTCATCACCCCTTCTCCTATCACTCCAGTCCCTGATGAAGAGTCCGTCTCCAGCATCCTTGTAGGCCCCTTCAGATACAGGAAGGCTGCTATGAGGTCTCCACGCATCCTTCTCTTCTCCAGGCTGAACAGCCCCAACTTTCTCATCCTATCTCCATACAGGAGGTGCTCCATTCCCTGATCATCCTCGTGGCCTCCTCTGGACTTGTTCCAACAGTTCCATGTCCTTTTGATGTTGAGGACACCAGAACTGCACACAGTACTCCAAGTGAGGTCTCACGAGAGCAGAGTAGAGGGGCAGATCAGCTCCCTCAACCTGCTGGTCACGCTCCTGTTGATGCAGTCCAGGATACAGTTGGCTTTCTGGGCTGTAACTACACATTGGTGGCTCATGTTCAGTTTCCCATCAACCAGCACAGATACCCTTCTGAATGCCCTTGCTATCTGAAATCATACATCCACAGAAGAACTCTACAGAAGATGGCCATGCTTGTAAGGAACATTTTTTTAATATATGGTGCAACACCAATTAGGAACAATGTGTCATAAGGAGGATTAAAACACCCACAGTGGTTCTACAGCCTACACACAGAGCACCTTCTTTCACCTGTTATTCCTCTGAGTCTTGGGTCACCTCCCCGCTTATGCAACATATGAGACAGGGATCCTGCAACAACTTGCCTCCTGCCCTGTTTGACCATCATTCAGTTCTCTGGCCTTCACCACTACCTTCTACACAGTCTTTCCTCAGACACATATTGCAGAGTAAGTTCCTAGCAGGGAACATACGCATTTTGAGATGTGCATCAATCTCCAACTTCTGCATCTTCCCTTCTCCACAAGGTCAGTCATATTCATAGAATCACAAAATGGTTTGGGTTGGAAAGCACCTTAAAGCTCAGCTGGTTCCTGCCCTCTGCCACAGGCAGGGACACTTTCCACTAGAGCAGGTTACTCCAAGCCCCATCCAACCTGACCTTGAACACTGCCAGGGATGGAGCACTCACAGCTTCCTTGGGCAGCCTGTGCCAGTGCCTCAAAACTTTCACAGTAATGAATTTCCTCCTAATATCCAACCTAAATCTCCTCTGTTTGAGTTTAAACCCACTGCTCCTTGTCCTATTACTGGAGTCCCGGATGATATTTTTCATTTATATGGCTGAAGACACTTTAGCAGTTCCTACTTGCTCTTCCATGACCTTTCCCTATTCTTTGCATTCCCAATCTGCCTCACAAATAGTTCCTTACCAATCAATAATTACATCCAGCGTTTGTTTCTCCCTCCTAGCTTAAGTCTTATAAAGTTCTTACAGCCTAAGACTCCTCCAGATCATGTCAGAGCTCCTTACCCTCACTGACTGCAATGATGAGATTCTTTCATTTGACAAACCTCACCCTTGAACAAAAACAGCAGCTTGAGTCCAGTGTAGCTAAGCTGGGACACATAGCTCTGATTTGCATGCATGTATACTCCTAACTGCCAGCTCTTTTATCTCTGGTGGCAGAACATGTCCAATGTAAATCTATTTCCAGTTGCTCTATCCAGATTTCCCATAAAGTATGCAGTATCCTGGGGTATCATGCCATGTTCAGTGAACATCCCTGTGCAGACCTCTTCATCCCTGGAGAAACTAAGACTTTGTTAATACCCTAAAATTTGAGGTAGAATGGAGTAGGTGTGTGGCCTTTTAGATTCTCATACAGTACATGTAGATTTGTCTTATGAGAAGTTCAGCCACTATCCACTTTAATCAAGAAGGCATCATGCTAGACGCCATTTTAACTCTGATACTAAAATATCCCTCTGTCAGGTAGTCATCTTCCAAAGTACAGTTACCTCTACAAATGACTTGAGCCAACATGACTTTTACTCATGCTTCAAAAGCCTAAGAGTTTTAACCAACTCAGATAGCCTTTGAAGACAGGCATTCCTATGGCAATCCTGCTTTCCTTCCATATAATCATAGAATAATTAGGGTTGGAAAGGACCTTAAGATCATCTGCTTCCAACCTGTGTTACAGAAAGTTCCCACTCCTTCTACTCCTGGGCCAGACACCATCCTGGCTCTCTTTAACAGGTTCTTCATTGCCCGGTACAACAGGCTGGAGTACACTATGGCTTCAGTTCTTGAACAAACTTGAACAAACCAAGACAGAAGCTAATCCTGATGAGTTCTATTGCTCAAATGTGACTTTGGCAATTTTGCAAATTTTTTTTTATTTTCAAGAAAAATAATTTTGTCTCTAGTCTTGCATCTGATGACGCCAAGTTTAGGAATCTATCCCAGTCTATTCCTGCCTTGACATGTTCTGCCTCACAGCAGTTATGGGTGGTGACTTGACTTTGCTAAAGTGATGTTGCTCTTTCAGAAGAAAAGCTTTCTTCAAGAATTATTATATATATATGTATATAACTCATAATTAAGTTGTCTATCAGACAGAGCGCCTAACATGAATCAGCTAATATCTAGCCTGGAATCTGAATTAGAATCCAACAGGCCTTTTTCCTTTATTTATTTCTCAATTTTGGAAACTTTGGAATACTTTGGAATAAGACAGAAATATAGAATCATAGAATGGTTTGGGCTGGAAAAAACCTTAAGATCATCCAGTTCCAACCCCTTGCCATGGGCAGGAATGCCTCACATTAGACCACGTCACCTAAGACTCCGTCCAACTTGGCCTTGAACACTGCCAGAGATGGGAGCATTTACCACTTCTTTGGGCACCCTGTGCAGGGCCTCACCACCCTCACAGTAAAGAACTTCTTCCTTATATCTAACCTGACCTTCCCCTGTTTCAGCTTGAATCCATCACCCCTTGTCCTACCACTACAGTCCCTGATGAAGAGTCCCTCTCTAGCATCCTTGTAGCCCCCTTCAGATCCTGGAAGCTGCTACAAGGTCCCCACACAGACTACTCTTCTCCAGGCTGAACAGCCCCAACTTTCTCATCCTGTCTTGATACAGGAGGTGCTCCAGCCCCTGATCGTCCTTGTGGCATCCTCTGGACTTGCTCCAACAGTTCCATGTCCTTCTTGTGTTGAGTACCCCAGAACTGCACACAGCAGTTTCAAATGAAGTCACATGTTTCTGATCTTCCTCTTCAATGACAGGAGAAGAGGGAATAATATAAACAGAACCTCAAAATGACCAAGACATAACCTGAGCTCATTGGCAGCATCTTCATTTGCCTCTTCTTTTACTTGGGCTACACCCAGCGTTTATTACTTCATCTTGTTTCTTTTTTCATAACTGACTGTGAGATGATCCTGGAAAGGAATTCAGACTCACTTGTTAGGACATCTGCATCTTCTTTTGCCAGCATAAGTTAACATTCTATCTGACTGTGTATCTAAATGATTACTTTAGAAGCAGTCATGTTCATCCCAAAGGTCTGTTATGCAGGAGGTGACCTGATTGTGACAATACTGCCCACAAGACTGTCCTGATCTCTTTCTGAGTAAACGCAAACAACAGCTACAGTTTACAAGGGATTGTCTACTAGAAAATTAAGTTATCCTTGAATTTTATTATTTCCCTTTGTGGACAATCTATCACTGCTCCTGCTATACAGAATATTAATGAACCTTGGTAGTATGAATTTGTACCTTCTGTGTAAAATCACAGAATGGTTTGGGCTGGAAAAGACCTTATGATCATCCAGTTTCAGCCCCCTGCCATGAGCAGGGACACCTCACACTAGACTATATCACCCAAGGCTCTGTCCAGCCTGGCCTTGAACACTCGCAGGGATGGAGCATTTACCACTCCTTTGGGCAACCCATTCCAGTGCCTCACCACTCTCACAGTATATCTATAAGTATATCCTTATATCTAACCTGAACTTCTCCTGTCTAAGTCTGAACCCATCAGCGTTTGCCTCTTCTTTCATTGGGCTCAAGGAGCTCCAACAAATTCTTGGAGCTTATTCTTCTACAATAGGAACTTTCCTAAACCTTTAGCTATTCCTGCATCTCTGCCCTGTATCTTCAATAATGCTTTTGTATTGCAGATACTACATCTGAACAAAACATGCCCCTTTTTAACCTTTGTACATACAGGTCAGAACATATAACCCTGATATATGACATTATACAAATATATGACATCCCTTTTAACCTGAATGATCCTGTGATTCGAAGGTCCTGGGACCCTGTTGTCTGCCTAGAAAGACAATGCCTTTGGCATTCATACAGGAAATATTTGGGCTGTCCAGAAACCAACTTCAGTGGCTGTAGGAGTTTCTTATACACCAAGAAACATGTATTAGTGAAAACAGTCTTTCAGAGAACTGAGTTCTGACAGTAATGGTCACCTAAACAGTTTAATACAAAGTGAAGTATCTAATCTGAACTCATTGTGTATGTTCTTCCTACAGAGCCTGAACAGCAGCAAGAATCTCCAGAGGCAATTCACTCTGTTTCTCTTAGTTTTTTAATTAAAAGAGCATCTGGAACGGTTCCTTTTATTTCCAGGAACTGTAGAGGGAGCCAAATGCTTCAAGTAGGTTTTGGAGCACTGAACAAGTTAAAAGTCTGCTTAAATCCAGAAACATCAAAAAGCCAAGCTAGTTCTTCTGACCAAAGATGAGGCAGACAACTATGGATCAGTCAGACCTTTGGAAATGACCTAACAAATTTCTCTATATAGCGATTCCATTTCATCTTTCTTTGCTTCTAAGGATCAAGCATGAATTTGATATTCTAGAGTCTCTTTTGTCCTTAGACAAGCATTTAAAATATTAAATTTGCACCATTAGATATTTTATTTATAGTGGTATATTTATAAGCTGATTTTCCTGAAAAATGCATTGTATCATTTGATCCTCCAATTCTACAACTGCTACTTCTCACAGAAGCAAACTATCTTGCCTAAAGGACACGACCATTATCAGCCTTTCATATGAGCAGTCATTGCTGCATCCTTTGTTATTGCTGTTTCTGAACTTCCCCCACAGAAATTCCTCCCCATTTTCTGAACACTTAATGTTAGTCTCTGGAGCATAGAATCTAGAATGATTTGGGTTGGAAAGGACCTTAAGTTTATCCAGTTCCAACCTCCCTGCCATGGGCAGGGACAGATGTAAATTACATAGAAACCATATTCATGCCAATGAACTCTCTTCCAGTGTGATGCACTCCTCCTTCTTTCCCCACCCATTAGTAGTGTTGCATTAATACATCAGTCTTCTATACCTGACCTGTTAAGAAATCTCTTTACATTCCTTATAAAAGAACCAATCTTGGGAATCAACAAATCATTTTGTTTCTGAACAGCTCAGCTGCATCCATTTTCTATCCTGTATGGATCTACAATCATCTTCATTTCTCTCTTTCCTAAAGGAGGAGAAAATTCTGTAAACCACACGGTTCATCTCTTTGGAACTTGGGATAATGGAAGAAAATGCACTGTGGATTGGGCAAGGAATGCAAGATCATTAGCAACACATGAGCAGGTGTTAAGAAGGGGAAAAATTCTGCATTTTCCTCTTACAGTTGCTCATCACTCTTCACTTTTAACATCATCCAAATGTTTTCATAATTCCAGCTCCTCCAGTGCTGAAAATATTCCTCCCTGAGCTGAAAAACAGTCATTTATCCTGGGCTGGGGCCACCTCTTTGGGCAATGATGATCCTCTTAACTAGATAATCTTCAAAGCTTTATGAACCTCAGACTGCATTTTTAAGAGCCCATGCAAATGCCTGATGAATTCATTCTCCTTTCACGATCTTTGGGATCAGTATCTTCTCCCAACATCCAAATCATGGAGAGGCTGAAGGCTAACAGGCTTGGGTGCAAATGTTCTGTCTCCATCCCTAAACGAGCTTTGCTACAGTGCCAGTTGTTTCTGGTTTTTTAACAATTATCCTATTCATTACATCTCTCATTACACCATGTAATTCAAACACTTCATTGCCTAACCTGCCACAACTGTGGTGTGTAAGTACAGGATATGTGAGCACAACACACAAAACCTCAGAACTACCATCTTAGCGGACAATTGGCTTTGAACAGCTACCAAGAGTAGATTAATGAGTCTCACTTACCTCATGATCGGACCCACCACAGAGATCTTCAGAGAGAAGGAACTTTCATGTTTATTAAATCTGTGCTAGATATAGAACAATAGAATGGTTTGGGTTGGAAAGGACTTTAAGATCATCCAGTTCCAACCCCTTGCCATGGGCAGGGACACCTCACATTAGGCCACGTTGCCCAAAGCTCTGTCCAACCTGGCCTTGTACACTGCCAGGGATGGAGCAAATGCACCATTTTGGGCACCCTGTGCCGGTGCCTCACCACCCTCATAGTAAAGAACTTCTTCTTTATATCTAACCTGATCTTCCCCTGATTCAGTTTTAACCCATCACCCCTTGTCCTAATACTACAGTCCCTCTACAGCACCCTTGTACCACTCTTCAGACACTGGAATCTGCTCTGAGGTCTCCATGCAGCCTTCTCTTCTCCAGGCTGAATAGCCCCAACTTTCTCAGCCTGTCTTATCACACTTTTCATTTCCCAGCACTTAGCTGAACTAAAATAAAGACCCAAAAGCAAAAGGCCCATCAAGCTATTCCTACTCACAGGCAAAGGTTATTTGAATACAGTTTTACCTGTTACAGAGGGTGAGATGGGGATATAACTTTCGTTAGTGAGTTTTAGGAGCTCCATTCTCACATCAGCCAAAAGTCACTTTAAGCTGTACATTCATTTTGAATTTACTTCCTTTAAGTGAATAGAAAAATAGGATTAATAGCAAGGCTGAAGCCTTCAAACACACTTCAGGTTCCCAAAGAGCCTGGGTGTCCTCCTTTCCTTCCAACTCCTGACTGCCACCTTCTGGCTATTTCAATGTTCAGGTCCCATGTTTTAAGGCCGGATTGCAAAGCCAACCGGCTTCCACCAAATACCACATCTGTTGCTCCAGAAAGATGCATCTCGATACATGTTCAGAAAACCAAGTTTGGGATTTGCACTTGAATATTGCAATATATTCATTATATATATTCTATAGTATATATTCATTATTTGAATATTGTATTATAGTCATGATTATATATATTATATACTCATTATTCATTATTTGAATATTGTATTATACTCATATTACAAAGGAGGAAGTCTACTGTGAGGGTGGTGAGGCACTGGAATGTGTTGCCCAAGGAAGCTGTAAATGCTCCATCCCTGGTGGTGTTCAAGGCCGGGTTGGACAGAGCCTTGGGGGACATGGTTTAGTGGGAGGTGTCCCAGCCCATGGCAAGTGGGTTAGAACTTGATGACCTTAAGGTCCTTTCCAACCCAAACCATTCTATGGTTCTATGATTGTTGTCAAATTTCAGTATTAGAAGTCTCAGGATAATCTGCCACTACAAACAGCACAGTGCACCCTCAGAATCTGCACAAGTCAGCATATAGCTGATTTCTTCTCTCAAACTGTCATATACCTGGAGAACTTCTGGCATCCTCAGCATACTCAGATCTGCTTATGTTGATTCTGGTCCCCTTTTGGTCTTATCCTTTAGGACTGTGGATTGGCTCATATGTGTTATTTTTCCTGGTTAGTCATGCAATTGGTTTACTGTATTGTGAATGCTTCCTCTTCATTGCAGCAGAGAAAACACAAGTCTCTGAAGTCTGAGGCACCAAAGTGGAGCTTAGACACATTATTTTCTTCCAAACTTAACTCTTAGATCATCCTAACCCTGTAGGTACCTCAAATTTACTTGAATTTTCAAAATTAAGCATCCAGATACTGAATGTTCTGACTCTGGGCATTCAAACCAAAGCCACCTGCTGGCAACACCAAGCACTTCAGCATTGCTAAAAGTCATGGCCCACCTAAACTACAGGCAGTGCTTTTTCTACTTACCTTATTTGACAGAATCCATCTGGCAAGTACGTTCAAAGCTTCATGAACTGAGCTGAAGTCCTGCTGTCTCTGTTCAAAACACATTGGAAACACTTCTGCTTTTAATCACTTCATGGCTGCAGCACTAGCATCCATCAACCAAGCAGTTTCAACTATTCCCTCTTATAAGATGACTGAAAACCTGTTCTGACAAAGAGATCACCTTTCTTTCCTGGTGAAACCATTCTACTTGCATGTCCACATTAAAGGTTCACCAAGCCCAGAAAGGACGGACTAAACTCTATCTCAAACCTGGCAATTATGGCCACAACATGAGATGGAAGTATTCTTGCTACCAGGATAGTCTGCATGGTTTTATCCAGAGTTGGGAAAAGGGGGTTAAGAGATGGAATGTCTCTAGAGGGTTTTTGAAGATCTGGTCTTCAGTGTTCTCTCTAGTTTAGCTTAAACAGTTCCCCACTTGCACAGCTTTCTCCATACGCCTAAAGAGCCTAGCCTGTGGCACTGGAGCTCCCTATGGAGCTGAGATGCTGAACAGCTCTCCTGACCAGCATAACAAGTCTTGTTGCCCTTTGTGGCTGAGGGTCAACACTCCAAGGTTAGAGGGAATGCTTGGCAGTCCACTGGAGCTTCACCTGAGTGCTGATTGCTTGTTGAATTTAAGGCCTTACAGAACAGCTCTTTATTTCACCAAACATGGGGTTTACAACAGTTCTCTCTCTGCAGCTGTGGACAGGCATTTGTTCCATGTTTTAGACAGTGCAGACTCTTACACAGACACATTGCACTCTGACGACAGCAACAATTGGTAAGATAATGAATTTTATTATTAGACGTCTCCTCCATCAACAGTTCCAATAATAAGTGTGAAAGAAACAGAGCAGGAAAAAAAATAAGGTAAAACAGTAACTAAGGCCCATTTTCGTTATGGTTTTTATCAACAGTTATAAATGATTTAATGATTATTTTACTATTTCCGGTACAATTTTATTCTGTGCTTAACACTCTTGGCCTGGGAAAATGCGTTTCTTCCATTCCCTCACAAGCCATCCACTTTTTAGATGTTAAAATCATGACAATCCGAAAAAGGTACCATATCTGCATCAAAATCAACCCACCCCTTCTGGAGTCTAAGCCACCTATTACTGAGGCAACAGGGTGATGGAGCTGTTTTCACTAGCGCTATATCCTGGGTTGGCATCTGTAGCATTGGTGTAGTAAAGGAGAAGACACCAGCAAATGCAGTAAAGCTAACTCACATTCCAATAAATCACACAGCACATTCCCTCTTCAGGTATGTTTCAGAATCATAGAACAGTTCGGGTTGGAAAGGACCTTAAGACCAGTTCCAACCCCCTGCCATATGTAAGGACACCTCACACTAAACCATGCCACCCAAGATGCCATCCAACCTGGTCCTGAACACTGCCAGGGGTTTGATGGCACATCATCCAAAAGAGAAACACCAGCCATGTATTGGCTTATTGTGTGCCTATGGGTATGCAGCCCACTGACTTCTGCGACGAAAAACACATTTAAACACTACCCCAAGCCCCAACACTTTCACAACTTAATTAAATTTGGCTGCAGCTCATAGGAACGCGTCATGCTCCATGGGCCAGAAGTCATGAGCTCTCTCCATTTAAATCACTCATCAGTTCAGAGGTTCAAAGGAGTGAAGCTTCAGATGACCACACACTGATTACCCCTTCTCTTCCTCAGTCACCCTTGTAGGGGCATGCCATATTTCTGCCTCTTCTGACTTTCAGTAACGGGTTCAGTACTACTCAGGAGTATGGCACTGTGGAAACCACTTGCAAAGACACCATGGGAGGTCAGCAACGGGCAAATAACCCAGAGGCTTCCACCACAGAAGAGCTGTGGAGGGCAGCATTCTCACAGGATGTGGCACACTGAGCTCACACATCAACATCCCTGTGGAATAACGTCCACTTTCCCATTTCTCTACCTCAAGTTGGGCTCTAATCAGCTCTTTTTCCTCATGCTTATTCCTAAAGAAATGCTGCCTGTACCTTCTCCTCCTCACCCATGCACATACAAATTGGTTTGCCCTCTCACATGCTCCCCACTGCTCCTTGGTTTTGGTGTTTCTATTGCCACAATTAAATTACATCCAGGTATTTGAACATACTGTACCTACACAATTCCTTATGGCTTCCACACTTCACTATCTCCCATGTTCTTTGATTTTATCCTGTCTCAACTTTCTTACTACATTCATAATGAGAACCACCTCACAAAAGCCTATGTTAGATAAGAACATCCCTCCTATACACCCAGCAAATGAAGTATCAGCAAACCAAAAGGAATTTGTTCCCAGTTCCAAAGCTGCCTCCAGCTTGGTGGAACATAACCTCCTCCATTCAGCTTTTCCCCCCTAATTCAGCACCAGAGCAGAGGAATGAAAGAAGCACAAGAAGAATTAAAACCACGTATTTTAAAGAATCATATTAATCACATTCATCAATGGAATTAAGCAGCACCACCTCCCCACCTCTGGCTTAGCCAGCTCTCTTTCCTCTGTTCAGTATCTTCATGGTGACCACCACAGGAGGCAACAGGGCAGGGGAATTCCTCTGCAGGGATACACTGCTTCTTATTTATGCAGATAGGCATCAAGCCAGAGCTCCCCTGAATCTTTCAAAGAGCTGCCAAGAGAGAACCAGATTTCCTTAGAAACAGGTAATGAAATAAAGCATCCAGAGGACAGAGCCTTGTGGGAAGTGTTCACATCCATGGATTAAGCAAAGGAGTTCACAGAACCATAGAATGGTTTGGGTTAGAAGGGACCTTTAAAGGTCATGTAGTCCAACCCTCCCGCAATGAGCAAGAACAACCAGATCAGCCTGCTCAGAGATCTTTACAGCAAGGCAATGTAGACTACAGCTCCTTGGAAAGGTGAACTAAAGCACTGGGGCTACATCGAAGACTGAAAGGCTGAAGCAAACAACTGGAATGAAAATAAAAGGAGTGAGCATGGCAGAAGAGAGGCAGATGACTTTCCAAAGGAGTAAGAAGTATCTGGGAGGCAAGGAGGGGAAGGAAGGAATAAAAAAAGAAGGAATGAATGACAGTTCAAATTTATCTTTATGAAAATACCTCTTTACCCTGGAGCATCCTACTGACCTCTGACTTTTCAGAGGTGAAGAAAAGAAGCTCTCCATTAGGTCATTCCTACTGACACCTTCCATCGGCTGCTACTGGAACCAGCACCATGGCTGAAGAGATTTCCAGCCCTTTCATAGTCTTACTGTCTACAGCTCTTCACAGAACTTCTGTGATCCAAGCTGGCTGCCCCTCCTCTTCCTGTGTCCCTCACTTGTTCACTCTGGAATACTGGAAAACCCTTCCCTAGGGAAAATAATGAGTTGATACATACTATACTATGTCTGCAAAGGCGGTGAGCAGTGGCTTGCACTTGTATTCAATACCATGTTTGGCACACAGGGACTTCACCAGAGGAGCCACCTTCCAGTAGTTGTGCCGAGGCATTGTTGGGAAAAGGCTGTGGGAAAAGAATATGGTGATCCAACGGCATCCATCATCACCCCACAGAATTCCTGTTCCTCTTCTGTGCCCCAGCTGGGATTGATTCAACCTCCCCTTGTGCCCACAGCCACCAGTGCTCTGCACTTGTCCCTCTCATGTCAACACAGTACCTGTGCTACCTGAGAGGCAGGTAATTCTCACTCCTGTGCCATGCTACTCATATCTGAAGTAATGTCAGTGCTAACTGGTGATCCAAAAATATTCTGACCCACTACTTGGGAGTTCCCATTTCATCCCTGCATAAAGAGCATACTATTTACCCACATCATCTTTTGTTCTTGTATTAACTGATAGAGAGCCAGGACCTTTATAGGCTTTTCAGATCTAGTGGAACTAGCACTCCTTGAAATCCCCTCACATCCCCAACCCATGCTTCAACTCACTGGTGCTCAATTTGGAAGTTCAGATGTCCGCTAAACCAGTCGTTGAATAGGGACTGATGAACATTGCAGGTTGCCTGGAGCTGAAAGGAAAGAATACAGTTAACATTTAAGTCTTGTTTTGAGAATGTCTCTTATATGTGCCAAAAAATGGTAAACAGGCACAAGTTCCTCCTTATCACATACCTTCTGGCTGAATACAGCAACTCCAAAAGCTATCTCCAGTCAACAGGATGTATCATTGTCAAGGACATGATTTGGGAGAAAGCCTTGACTTCCCCAGTGAGATAAGCCATAACACCCCTGACTTTCACCCTTCTCACTTAAAACCCCCTATGTAATGGCTTCAGAACTATAATAAAACAGAGTACAGAGAGATGTGGATCCTTCATGCATAGAAAGCTTGCTATCTGAACAGCATTATAGCAACCCTGATTATTTTCCTTGAGGCTTCTGTGCTCAGCATTTGAAACATCCACCCTACCTCTGCACCTTCTTTCTTTGCACCAATCACTCACTTCACATGGTGAGGACAAGCTGCTCATGCTTTCCTGTCTCAGTTCCCATCACTTCTGTGATCTTGGACATTACATACTCAGAATTGTAACTTCTTACCTTTGAAGACACAGGTCTCTGGAAAGAAGGTCTTACCTGGGTAGAGAACCAGTCCACATTCTTATCATAATCAATGTGCATTGGGATGTGATTCATCTGTGTAATCCAGACAAACCAGTTGCTCTCTATAAACCTGTGCATATAAACACATACAAAACCACTGCTGATCCCACACCTCTGCTGTACTAAGTCAGTACAAAACACTTGTACACATACGAGCTAGTCAATACTTGACAAGACGAGCACCACAAACCTCAAACATCTGGTCAGCAGATCAGACCTGCACACAGCTTCTAAAGACATGTGCTTAACAGACAACAACCTCTTTATGCTAAAGGCATAGAGAGGTTGTTATGCTAAAGGCATAAAGAGACAAAATAAAGGCCATAAGCAGAGATAAGCAGGAGAATGAAAAAAAACTGACACAAAGCATCAATATAAACCAGATAAAGAAAATGATTAGAAGTTGAATGATACCTGACTAACAGATGAAGCCCCAGGATACCCTTCACCCCCAGCAAGGGAAAGTAGGTGAGAAAGAATCGGATATAGAAAGTCAGCATCCAGGCCAGGTCCTGTAGCATAGGGAACAGATAAAACTTCATTAAGAGGAAGACTCACTTGTTTCCTTTAAAACCTTCCATAACATCTTCTACAGATAGATTTCTCTCCCCCCGCGCCCTGGCCCCCGCACAAAGCCATCTGAC
>JAOEHX010036775.1:0-34088 GCA_025448015.1 Bolborhynchus lineola
CATGAGGCTCAGAAAGTCCTTGGCCAGACCAAACATCACTAAGCCATAACTAAAAACATTGGTGTTATCAGCACTGCACCCAGGCCGAAAGTCAAAAACACAGTGCTGCACCAGCTACTGAGAAGGAGAAAAAATGATTGCTACTGCTGAACCCATGACATTACCGTAGTATTTTAATGGCAATCTCTTCTAATACTAGCTAAGGATCTCCTTAACTGTCAGCTGGATTTAAAGCCTAGAAAAAGGATTATAACTTTCTGTCAAAGAAATCTGTCCTCTGTGAAATAAACATCCTTCTACCAGCCTGCCAAGTAGAAGAGTCCAGAGCTGGCCAAAGATCTAGCCATAAGTGATACACCAAGTGATTATCTGGAGTGACTGCTCCAGATGATAACTCCTTTCTATGTTCCCACCCCTCAGCAGTCTCCAAACCAGCTAGTTTGGAGCTAGTGCTAGGACCACTCTTTTCCCTGGCTGCTGTCACCCTCCAGATCCCAGCAAAACAGGCCAGTGTTACCCTCAGCAGGAGGCCCAGAACTAATGATTTACTTTGCTCCACGCTTCCACTTCTTATCTCTCCTCCCCACTTTCTTGGTATCTTCCCTCTGCTCTTCTTAACATTTTACTCTCTCAGTTCACTTTCTTCCTAAGCATTAAGAGTTTTCCTAATGAGCTGCCAGACTGCAACCTTGAGCACATGGAAACAAGGACAGCATCACACAGCTGGCCAAAGGTGAGATACAGAGGAGAAGCATGCATTCTGGGTGCTTCCATATCGATTACAGACATTTTGCTCCTAGCTGGAAAGAGCCATCCATTCTCTACAGGAATGGGTTTGTTATCCACTCAATCTAACTTTTCTTTAGCAAAATAAATGTTAGGTTTGTTTGACACATCAGAAAAAAAGAAAAACAAAGCAAAACAAAACAAACAAGACCAATGAAACCTTCAAAAAAACTACAGTGATCTCTAGCAGGTTGCACAAATCCAGCTGCACGCCACTTGTTTATTGCTGTGCACTGATTTCAGATAAATGTATATAAAAAATAGTGCATTTAAAAGAGAATTGCTGTACTGCAGTTCAGCTTGGTATAACACAACGTTGTTGGCAGGGACAGGTAAGTAGCTAGGTAAATAACATAATCCTTACAACCAGCACTGGGTTTCGGACTGGAGTCTTCCCACATCTGACATTAAGTACTGACTTCAGTGGAAATCCTAAGATGCCCAAAGCTGCATACACTAGTGAGTATTTTCTGTGTCAAAGGCGTAATTACAAAAAATAATGCAAACAAATATAAAAAAAAAATCCAACAACACAAAACAAACCAACAAACCAAAACAGAACAGGAACAAAACCACAGAGAAATCTACTATGGTAATTTGTCCAGTATAGAGGTAAGGATATTATTTTGCAGTTTTCTGTATTACATGTGGTCCTAAAGATACTTGATATTAATTATTTGGTAAGTATGAAACTTGTAATGAAAACCTGTCAACATAAATCTTTATTTATGTAAAAACTCCATATGTATTATGAGCTTTTGTCTATTTTTTTGGTAGAGAACTGTGATACAAAATTAATCTTCAGTGTAGGGTATGAGGGATTTTTTTTTTTTTGATTGCTACAGAAAGAAAAAAGAAATTTGAATTTGCTTTTCTTTGCTCCATCTCACAAAATCTTTTTGGAAACCAGAAGAGAAAGATGGAACTACTGGAAGCGATTTCCTTTTTCCCACATTGCATTACTTTCCTGATATCATATCCTCTTCATTTTTCTTCTTTCCTTCCACTCATTCAAGGATACGGTGAACAATGTTGATATCTCCACTCTGATTAAAGCAGAGTGTGGATTCCTTTGAAACATGAATTAGTACTACACTGAATGAGCATGTATTTAACTCCTTAGAAATACAGCTTGTTTCTGCAATATTCATTGCACCCAGAACAATAAATCATCCAAATACTGTGGGACTCAAGCTTCCCAAGGTACAGAGGTCAAGCTACAGTGGAGCTAGCAAATATCAGTTTCTCACAGATGTTCAACTAGAACATCTGTTTGTGCCTTCTCTGCCTATTAAGATGTTTACTCTATTAATTGTAGGCAAAACATAACTAACCATTGTGTTCTTTGGTTTTGTTCTAACATGAGAAACTTAGCATCCTATATTCAATGTAAACAATCTGCCAGCATAGCAATCTGTCACTGCCATATTTTTACTGGAAGGTATTAAGTTTGGCAAAAATTCTTGTCACAGATGCTAGTTAATCTCAAAACACTTAGCTACAATTTCTGAGCTAAATAAAGAACAGTGGAGCCTTGTCAATTCACCAGATCACCTTCTTTTTATATATTTAAATCCATTAAGTTTCTGCTTTGTAGCAATATAGGGAATCTGATGGGATTTTAGATGGCTGTTGATTTCATGAGTGAAACTAAATAGTGCAATCTGTTCTCTCCCAGACTCCAGTCTTGCAAATACGTACATACTTACTTAGCTTTGAGTTTGCGAGTAATTTGCACATTCACATCAGTACATTTCCACTCTGCCAGTATTTGCATCACACAAAATTAAAAGTGTTGTAAACGAAACTCTATCTGCAGTAGTAGAGGCCTGGTAAGTGGAGCCGAGGCCTCTGAATCTATTCATGTAGCACAAATATTTGCAGGACAAGGGTATTACAAGGCAGAGGAAGCAACATGACTGGAGCACCAGACTTAGAGTCCAGAGTCTTCCTCCAAAACGGTGTTTACTTATGACAGGAACTTGGCATGCTCTTTAAGTTCCCTTTGTCTCTGCTCCTCTGCCCATCTCTGCAAAACCAATTAAGGTCCAGAGATGAGAACCAGTTTTGTCTAAGAGCTAAGCTCATTATTACTGCCCCTTTGGGGGCAAAACTCCCTTATTAAAGAGGATTAGGATGCTGACTGTCACTTATTAGAGCTAACAATATACAAACTTTGCAAATTCAGGTACTTTTGCTACCTCTGCTATTGACAAATAACTGTAGTCTCTTAAAAGGATGCATGACCTAACTGGCTTTGAATTGAAAACCAAAACTTCCATGGGCTTCCTTGCATTAAGGAGAGTGGCAGGCTGACTTGAAGTGCCCAAGGCAACAACAGCTGAAAGTGTACTGATCATCCTTCCTTTCATACCACTTCCCATTTCAGAAAGTACCAGACTGATAGAAGCTTTGTGTGCTATAAACCAGCCTATAAGTTACCTTCTGCTTCACCTCCCCTCTTAAAAGTATAAGTATTATTTTTCAAACAATTATTTCTCAAATGTATAATCATTAGAAATGTCAGTAAAATAATAACTTGGGGGTGCTTCCTGTTAAATTTCTTAATAACCACATCCTCTGCTAATAAACACCTAGGCCTTTGGCCTCAAGTTTATTTAGCCCAGGATATGGGTATAATTACCTCATTAAGAGGAAACACCCTCAAGATATTATTTAAGTACCTTCAGAAGGAAAAACAGCTGAGTGAAAAGGATGCATAGGACAAATGTTTTTTCTCCCTTGTTCTCAAAAAGGAGATTGCTACAGATGAAATGGTTTTGGTTTGATGTTAATGCCTTAATGGTGTACTAACAAATATTCAGTCACTTTAAAATAAATAAAGAATTTTTAAAAAATTGATTGATCTTGAAAACCTAAGTTTTAGGATAGCTTGGTCACAGCGTTAACTTTCATAATGCAAAATGCTGGAAAATATCACATTGAAGAAGGAGGCCTCAAACATAGTCATTCATGTAATGTAAGATGCTATGAAATGATGCAAAATCTGTTACTAGACTTAAAAAAAAAAAAAAGATTTAATATGAATTTTGCAGGGAGCTGCTGCTAAATAATGCAGAAGGAATGCTTTTATTTTTTGAGACCTTTTCTTTCTTTCGTCATCTTTGCAGGTTCATTTAAAGAATGCTATGAGAGTACCAGATTTGAATTTTACATGAACGGCAGCATAGGCTCTCAATGTAGAATTACCCCTTAAAGATAGCAAAGACTGTATCAGGCAAGATCCTTTGCTTGCAAAAGGTAGTTTTGAAGGAGATCTTAAGACATCCTCTCTCCTACAAAGACAAGACTACTACAAGGAATACATAATCTGTATATTTAGCCCTGTGTATTATGACTGTCCTGCATATTACATTACATTATTAATAATTTAAATAATTTTACTAAATTATTTGTAATTCACAACTTTCTTGAAGATACTGCATCATTTCTGAAGATGTTTCCATGCAAAGCAGAACACAGAGGAACTGCCTGTCATAGGCATACAGGGCCTGGCATACCTTAATATGCACATGAATCAGTCTCAGCTCAGAAACCAGCATTTTGTGTATGTAAGTACTTTTTGCTTTTGTTTCCAGTTTCTGAACATGTTATGATTTAACAGAAACAAAGTCAGGCAATGCACAGGGAAGCTCCAACAATCCTCCTTATTGACTGGTAATCTTCTGCCAGAAAAAAAAAAAATAGAGGCATCACCTGGAAAGAAAACAGTTTGGAGAAGGAGCAAGAAACCTTACAAATAAGAAGATAGAAAAACACCTGAGTATACTAACCCTCTGTACTTGGGAACTCATAACACAGACCCAAGTGAACCCCAGAGGACAAACATAATCACCAACTCACTTTTTGTCTGCCACTTCTTTCTCTTTGGTGTTTACTAGCTTCCTGCATTCAAGTAAAAAAAACCATCAATATAAAACAACTAGCTAAGTACAGATCATCCTCTGGGAAGACAGAGCCACATCCTGGCTCTCCCTCTATATGTTTACCAGTGCTATCTAAACTCTCAGCCCTCAAAGTGTGGTATGAGGCATTAGCCAGCACAAGAAGTGTTAGTGGTATCTTACCTCTGAAATCAGTCTTTCAGATAAAGAGCTGATGATTTTTATCACCAAAACTGCAAAACTAAAACCAGCTCCTCTCTTCTGTTTCCCTGCACATCCATTTTGTGAATATGCATGGCAAAAAAGTTCATCTTTCCCTGCAACTGCACTATGTTGACCTCTCAGCTGAGCAGCAACAATGGACCTGAGTAGGTTCAGGATTCAACTGGAGCTCATGGTTTTGTTACCTGTACTCCTCCCTGCTTGAGTAGCAGCCTCTCACTCACATACCAAAGCCCTAAAAGAATGGCAGGTTTGTAAACTAAAGCAGGAAAGAGGAATAAGCTGGACACATGCGACAGATGTGTCTCTCCAGCATGCAAGTTCATTTCCGGCTTTCTCGTGGCATGTGTTGTCCCAAAAGCAATGAATAAATGAATAAGTAAATCAGAGGGGGACGGGGGGGAAGAAAGAATGGAATAAAAGAATGAAAGAGCAGGAGAAAATTTGTGTCATGCCCAACATGTTTTGCACCCTTTAAAAAGGAATTAAGGGACTCAAGCTCCCAACCCCCTTCTGCCTTTATGCCTGGAAGTAAGCCCTTCTGAAATACTATAGCTACTGGCAGCACAGCAACACATAATAACATGGTAGCAACACATAAAACTGTCAGTCTTCAGTGGAAATAGATGGTTAGGCTGAGGGGGTAAACAGACTAAATCAATTTGAACATGCATATTAAGGACTGTGAAAGGGCAGAGTTTAGTGCTGCTAAGCTGGAATACATTTGTCTCTGTCTCGTTGTATTTCCCTGCCATTCAGCGGCATCCACCCACAGGCCTCTCGCTTGGCTCCAGTCAGACTCCACGACTGATTAATGGCAGCTGGAGGTGTCCAGTAATTTCCTCACCTAATAATAAACTACAACCCAAAACAAGGGTTCCCCTCAGGCCCACATTTAACATAACTCTTCTTACTACCAGAAGAAAGCCAATTACCATGTGTTTGCTCACATCTCTGAGATAATGCATATTTAAGTGACTTTGAGAGGTTACTTAGTTGATTTTGGGCACATCATCTTTGTCTGCAGCAGGGTAAACAAAGCTCAGACAGCATCTGCATCACTCTTATAGAAGAAGCATAAAAAGAAAATAAAAAGGGTGAGGAGATGCCATTTTTGCAACAGGAAAATTGTCTAACAAATCTTAGCACCAACCTGACCTGAAAAACTGAGGGAGCTTCTTTCTCTTATCCTAATCCTAGGGTCACCAACGCACACAATTACGATTTCAGTGGCTGAGGCTTAAGCAATCAGGCTGGCTCATCACTTCCTACCCAAGGGTGCCCAATGAAATGTTTTATATGAAGACACAACCTCAGCAAGAACTTTTCCAGATTTTCTTAGCAATTAAAACGAGACCTCATTACTGAGTTGCATGGATTTGTGTATTCAGCTTTAAGACTACAAAGACAGCATTGTTTGCAAGGGATATCATATTAACTACATAGTATCTCCTCTACATTAGTGCCTGTACTGGTTTAATAATTAAACATTTACACAACATAAGAAATATTTTTTTTTAATGTTACTTAGGTGAGTAACATCTCCATTTCTCTATATTTACTTGAATAAATGAGGAATGGAGATTCAGCTGTAGATAGTTGAGAGTTGTATTCAGAGCATTCAGTCCCTGACAGAAGTTTAACATATAAAAATGCATGCAAAACACAGGATTATTCTTATTCACCTAGAAGGCCTCCTCGTAGACCAATCCTCCACACACTAGCATTGTGAATCTTTCACTACTACGTTCCACTGTTTCTGATTCCCAGCAGTAAAATTATGTATGTAGAAGTGAAAGTAACATCATGTGTGATACATTTATCTATACAGCACACCATGTTTGACATAAGCAAGACTAATGCCATGGATTATGACATCAGAGATTTTTAATACATGTATACAGACAGACATATATGAAATAAACACTATATAATTATTTTAAAAAATACTGGCTATTAAGCCAGTCTATACTGCCTTGCAAAAGAAGAAAGGAAGGCTGCATATCCCAGTTTCTTGGTGAACGGGCTATCACAAGCAATGCCAACGCCAGCATTTTTGCAGTAGTACTTCCTCACTATAGGGACAAGGCATACTTAATGCTAAAAAGGAGCTAAATTGTATTCCATGCTGTTTGACAGGTCCTATTAATACCTGCAATTCATAGTCTCTGTCAAAATTTGAAAAGCAAAATATATATGTGTTTCTGCACCCATGAATGTGCTTCTCCACAGGAGCAAATCTAATTAACATGTGGACACTGAGGGGAGATTGTCAGACGCTCAAACCATTGCTGGCAAGGTCTGGTCACACAGGCAACTGCTGGCAGTAGGGAATTAAAAGGTACTATAATGATTTCTTCAAAATTTTTATGACAGCTTGGGAGGAAACTGATTTTCCAGACCTCTGTGGAAATGGATTTTCCATTCTTTTCAAAGGGTTTTCCTGTCACTCTCCTATCTTCCCTCCCTGAGACACAGATCATCCAAAAGAAATTTAAAATGATTCTAGATACTGGTTTTTTGCTAGCCCTTATACAAAGAGGTAATGTCATTTCTGACATAGATGTCACTACATATAACTTTGCAATATGCTAGAAACTGAGTATATAAAAATAGCAAACAAGGAAATAAATGCAGATACAAAAGGCAATATATTAGGATTTGGTATTTTCAATCTTGTTGCGACTAAGCTATTTCACAGGAGTTAATGGTTCTAATCAGGAAATTATAAGCAAGACCAACTTCAAGCAACATTTTTTAAAGGGTTACAAGGAGCAAAGCTGGTTTTATCTATTAGCAAAGCTTTCTTTTTTTTTTGCCACTGCTATATTAAGATTTGAGGCTCAAGTGCAGAGCCTATACCTCCTTTCAAACAGGAATGCCTACCTCACATCTCTAATTGTGTTATTTTTCCCATTTCAAACACCTACATACACAGCAGGTCAAGCTTACAAATTAGAGACTACAGGACTACAGCGTAAACTGCCTTCCACAGCCACAGAATTTAGTTTAGAACCACAAATTTCTTAAATTCAAGGCTATGTGAGAAAATCTCTTTCAAAGACACAGACACACACACAAAAAACTCTTTCCTAAGAGTATCCTAATCTTGATGAGTAATAAGGAGACTTTCTCCCATCTTGAACAAGAGAATGAAGATAGAAACAAATATAATACATTCCCATTTTGTCTCAAAAGCAGAGCAATTTTGCTCACATTTGTCTCAAGGACAATCAACCATGACTGTTTAACATCATGAAGTTAAGTGGCTGCTAATACAAATTGCAGTAGCCCCACTGCAGTCACAAGGAAGTTACAGGACTCATGTCTAATTTGCAGATGAGCTATATAATTAGCATCAACCATACGATAACTGAATCTAATGAGTGTTCTGATTGTCAGCAATATAGAATTTTGGTTGCTTGTTATGACCACTTACTGTCTTATGTTTTATATTAAAGAGTAATAAATATAAAGGGTCAGTTCAGGGATCAAGAGTTTCTCAGCAGACAGCAGTCTTCTGGCCTGCCTCCTTCCCCCAGACAAGGACAGTATCTCCAGTCCTTCAGGGTAGCAGAGCCAGGGCAAAATTGAAGTAAGTGCCTTAACTCTTCATGGAAATCATATTAAGCCCATCCCCTGTGCTATATCTACCTCAGGAGGCAAAACTCCCATCCTCTGGTGTGGGTGACTGTAATTCATACCACATAGTCGTAGGTAACTGCATCAGCTGTCTTCAGGGTCAGTGAAGAGAGACAAGAACTTTGAATATCTGGTTCACCTGACCTGATTTAGACACTCACTTCAGTGCCAACCATGCTGTAGAGTCAGCTGTCCTACCACATTTCCTCATTTATTATGAGAGGCATCAAGGACAGTAAATTTAAAGATTTAGTGATGTGCATCTAGTCAGGTTTTCCCTTTTCCTTTCCAACTACCCAAGTGATCCCATCTGTCTCCTGGAGCCCTGCTTCACCATGCTGTCATCTTGGTCCATATCACACATCTTGCTCATGAAAAAAACAATCATTTTTATTCCACCTTATGTTGCTGCATCATCTTTCTGATGGTGGTTGCCTTAGTTCTGTTCTTAGGACTGAGACTAATTTCCCACCTAAGGTAATATAATACTTTACATGGTAATAGAACACAAAGTAAGGCAGAGCTCAAGAACTGCCTGTGACTATTAACACTCATATTTCTTGCATTTTTTAAAAAATTATAAAGGTTCTCCTTTTATTTTATAGACAGGAAATCTTAAGCAAACAGTTGGAATACAGGGAGAAGAAAAATGTATCTTTTGTTATAAAGATAAATGGGCCATTTGATGCTTTTTCTGTCAAGATACTACCAGTAAAAGTACCCAATAAAAAAACCTTCATTGTTATCAGAAAAGAGGGAGGAGTGGTGGGAACACCTTCCCACCAACTTTTTCTCCACATTTACCAGTGATATTTTTTTTACTACCAGTAGTATATACACAACTAAAGTACTCCCAAATGAAAAATTCAGCAGTAAAAGTTCTTACCTGTTAATCTTGCATACACTGAGGGAGCTCTGTAGCAATGGAAAAACTGCACATAAAATTCATGTCTGATTTGCTTTTCTCTCCAACTTCACCACTTCCTGATATAATAAAATATCATGTTCTTATGAAATTACATAATTGAGATCACAGCTCCTATGTGACTGTGTACAGCAAAACCCACAGTTTGAACTACCGCCATTCCCATTTATTTGGGAGGACAAGAACATGCAGTGATTACTTTTACTCAGGGAACAGCAAGGTTCTCTTACATTACCAAACAGTGCATAAGTGAAACCAAAATTCAGCACTATCCTATCAGTAGCCTATTTCATAGGCTGTGTAAGTCCTCTATATGAAAAAGAAACAGTTTGTGGGGAAAGTAACATCTTCTATTATACCAAGCCTATACTGCGGGAAAAAGAAAAATCAAAACACAAAACCAACAACCTTCCAGGTGCAAAAGCCCATCTTAAGATCTTGTGAGGCTTCTTTTGCCAAGAAAAAAAAAAATCTACTTCTCCCTTCAAATCTTTCCTCTCTGACATCCTTTTAAAATCATAGCTGCAACAATGCTGCACTTTTCCATATATCTTTTGCCTCCCTCTTCTCTATCAAATGAAATATAAGTTGCACATCTTGCAAAAAATGGTTGTAAAGCTACCTCTGCATCCACATTCAAATCTCTTTCAAAACACCTCTTTAGTCATGAAGACAGCTAAAACCAGAGATTGCTGATGTGCTGTGACAGCTGCTCTGCCTCTCTCTGAATTTCTATTGTCAGTTACAAAAAGCCTGCAGAAATTCTTTTTTCATTATTAGTTTTTCTAGGTTTGCATCTAGCCCAACAAGCCTCTGTTTCATGACTTTGGTTGCAAAGCAACATAATCAAATAAATAAATACTATTAACAAAGGTAGCCCATATGTGGTCTGTGCAATCTCTATGTGTACTATGTCCTAGATTACTTGGATTTTTTTAAGGACAGAAACTTTCAGTTTAAATAAAAGACCTCTTCACCCTAGTCCTGGATGTTTCCAAAAGGAGGCAAGAGTATAACTTAAAAAGGCAACGACATAAAAATATAATTATTTGGGGTTTTTTTTTGGTTTGTTTTTTTTTTTTTTTCATGGGAGGTGGGGTTAGTATAAACCTCACTTGTGGTGAAGTCCCTTCTTCTTCAGGTTGCGCAGACAAACACTGCTCAAGAAAACATTTTCCTCATCCACCTACAGCAGCAAAGAACATACACTGTTCTGGAAATTTTTCCTCACAATATATCCACTTACTTCAGACTTTTTCTTGTGCCCACCAATGTCAACCAGAATTTCAACTTGAATGAGCATAGGGTTCTTTGACAATTTTAATAGCATTACTGAGGAAGTTATCTTTGGTTTTAAATAGAGTTTTCTTCTCACCAAAGAGAGCTGAAAGATGCTAAAATCTTGGCTTTGAGTTGAATCTACCTAAAAGACTGATGCAGGCTTATGTTTGTTAATTTTATATACCAAGACCCTAGTTTAAGAGTCTGCTTTTGAACCTAGGAATCTTGTAAAGCTGGACTGTATTCACAAGGAGCTGAGCTCTTTAACTCCTCAACTCCTTTAAACACATCTCCTAAAGCCATAACACTACTCCTTCTGTGCCAAAGTTACATGTTCCCGTATTACAGAAGGAGAGAACAAAGTCCAGAAGAAAAAGAAAAGCTGGTCTCCTGTCACAGCGTCGGCTTATCTCAGCAGCTCCCTATTTTTAACTCAATTGCAAACGATATCTATGATCAAAGGGCCAGAACCCCTGGCGGAGCTTAGGCGAACAGCATGGTGGCCACAATTCTTCCTGATGATTTGTAAGCAGGAAAGGACTTTTGACATGAAAGACAGTTTAAACAGCACAAGAATAGCAATAAACCAGCTGTAAAATGCTTAACATTGCCCTTGAACTAATGCAAATTGTCCCGAACAATTTTCTTTTCTTTTTCTTTCTTTCTTTTTTTTTTTTTTTTTTTTTTGCTTTTGCAGCCTCCAGGTGCCCTGCTGGGACATTTAAACAGTCACATGCTCACCATACAAAAGCCTATATAAGTGTGGAAATACACTGTACTAATGTGTTTAGAATAAAGGAACCAAACAACTTCCCCATTTCAGATCTACTGCCTTCCTTTCCTTTGTTTGAGAAAGTGTTCATTAATAACAAGCTTATTTTGGATACTGACTGAGCTTCCAGACAGAAATGTTGAAGGGTAATTTATTGGCTTAAAATACTCAATTAAGCTACTGAAGAGATAGCTAACAAAGTAAGGAAAACTGAATATTCTGAAAGTAAATTAGTTGGGTCACTGAATATTTTAGATGTTTAGAAAAAAAGAAAGGCAATAATGCATGTTTATAGAATTCGTGTTTCAAGGGCATGCTCTCTACCATAATTGCTCCCCACAGAAATTACACTATAAAAGTCTTTCAGAATCGTTCATTGTCAACTTTTAGAAGGAGGTTTGTTTTTTTTTTTTCACATGGATCCAAAGTTTCATTTTCATTTCAAACAATGACACACACCTTTATCACCAGCAATTAGCTACAAAAAAAAAAAAAAAAAAAAGATCCAATATGGAATAAAATATAGACTCAGTAATTAGAGATAGGAAAGACCATTGAGATCATCAGTTCCATTTCCAAAAATGTTGAGTACTGGGATAGCTCTCTAAGGCAGATTATATCAGCTTTTAGAAAAACACCAGTAATTAGAAGTTAGCTGGTTGGTGTGCATGTGTGTGTTTAATAAAAAATCTCCAGTACATCGTCTCTCTTGTTTCTACTTCCTCCTGATAACACTTGTGGCCTTAAAACAATACTCGCTCCCCCCAGACATTTTTCATTCCTCCCCACTGTTCTTCAGGTCACTGTACAAAAAATTCCTATTAAAAAATTACAAAAAAAAAAAAATAAAATTAGACTATTTCAAAGAGTTAACTCAGATGCAATAAAGAGGAATTTAACCTGAAGCTTAAAGTCAGACAATGTCCAAATTTACAGTCCTGACAGGGTGTGGAGGTGTGTGATGGCAAATGGACAAAGACAAATCAGAAATAAAATAATAAATCAAAAAAATTATTTACTTTTATCTGCAGTCAAAAATAATTTTGAGGAACCTAAAATAAGTTTAAATTCAGAAAAAAATTATATCTGACGTTGTATTCATAACTGTATACTGTATTTAAACTCACAGAACAACTGGGCTCAAAAAAGGCCATGGTCATTAGCACTTTCACAATGCCTGTATTTTAGTCTTCAATTTCCTAATTCCTATAATTGATCAAATTCACTTTAGAACAGTATGGTAAGAAACAGCACTATTTGAACTCTATAGGTGAGGAACAGGAAGAGAGAGCTGTGTATCCATGGCCCGAAATATGCGAGATCTGTGACAAGCCTAGGAAGTGACTTTGGCAAACCATATCCCAGTATATCCAGGCATATTTCTTCTAATTCCACTCCCTGGGGGTTTCTAACGATTCCTAATGATGACAGGATATGCACCCTTGCTAAATCTGTACTGTGTGGAAACTTCTTCAGCTCCTATTTCTGGTGACGATATTACCAGTTGCTAACTATACTAAGCACATAGATCTTGGATTGTTTAAACTAGCATTGTTTGAGGTCCTGTGTCCAACCACAAAGTAAAGTGTTTAAAATGTTTTTAACTCTCAAATAAGTCAATGAAATACAGTTGGTTAACATTTTAAGACTCACATTAGTGTTTCTTTAATTCAAATGACTTCATACTCAGTAAAAACTTTCTATTGTTCTATTTTATGTAAATTTTCAATGACTTAAGAAATGCTGCAAGCATTTTATTGACTTTTGTTTTCTTCTTTTGTTTCCTTTTTTTTTTTTTTTCCCAGGGAAGCATTATGAAATAACTATTAAATTTGCAAAGTTTTACAGCACCTCATCCAGCAAGCAGGGAAAAGTAACTGCCCAGCTTTGCCTCTGTTTTTCTTAAGACTAATTTTCTCAAGTGTTAGAGCTTAATAACACTTATTTCATCCATTGGTTGGATCTAATAAAAGCAGTGGGGCATAGCACTCTGTAAAACCAGGCAAAAGAGGAAATAACACTAATGTTAACCTCTAATAAATACAGTGGTAATTACCCTGGTCTACATGTAAAATGAATGCTTTTTGTAGTCTCCTAAGTGGCATGGAAAAAGTCCCCTAGGCAGCCACCAGTTTCCCAGATGGAGAGCAATAGATATTCTCTATTCTATTTGTGCCGTGCTGCAGTGACAAAGACGTCATGCAAAGGATTGGCACACAGTTACCGATATAGAAAGAGAAATCAGTGGCAGCTACCTTTACTGTATGTATTTAAAATGCAGACATCTTTCTTCTGCCAGAAGAGAATACTTTCCCTTCTTTTCCTCTGCCTGAAATCTAAGCAGGCGAATTTGAACAGAATACATTAAAAGGCAAATGGTGTCATATATATTAACTCATAATAGCAAAACTATTCTGTTTTATTCCAATACTATTTTGGTTTTGGCATTAATATTGTAATAGACTCAGATACACTTATCAATAAAGTATTCAATATTCTCAGCTGTCGCTTGTTGAGTTCAGAGGTAAACATATATGCACATCTGTGTGGCTAGATTGCTAAAATGGATCTATGAGGACCAAACACTGACTCTAATGATTCAGCATACAGGAAACAAAGGGCCTATGGATAAGAAAGGAAAGGACTGGCAACTGGACTGCCATCTAAGGACAAATGGTTTATCAGGTTGTCATAACTAAAACCTAGCCATTCAAAAAGGAAGAGGGGAAAGGAGGCCAAAACATGGCCAAGGCTTGGAGTTGACTCAAACAGGTTTACTAAGAAGATAGTGCTTGACCACAAGTGAGGGCCCAGTGATTGAAGCTGTGGTACAACTCAAGAATGACTGCAGGACCATACTTCAGTGTCAGCAAGAGGCAGTGGAAGCAGTTAGAAGGGCCTTATGGACTTTATTCTGTTGTATAAACATAAGCATTTAGAGCCACTTCATATCCCCACCTTTCTCTCCATAAGAATACAGATCTCCCATTCCCAAACCAAAAGAAATGTCTTCAATAAAGAAAGTCTTATATAACACCATTCAGCAACTAGACAGAGCCTAAATATATCACAGCTCTTTGTATTCTTTGTTTTATTGCATTTTCTACCACTGGAGTTTTCTGAACACTCAGAAGATAATATTTGGTTGCAATGAAATTGCTGTAGCTTCCTGGGGGCCACCTAGAACTCTGGGAGACAGTTCTAAAAATTGCTCTCTTATCTCTCCCTTGGGCTTTGAATGATTAAATAATACTCCAATTCGGTTAAACATAAAGTAATATTGTGCAACCAGATATCACAATTCTCCAGAACACTTACTGTACGGTATGTATTTCACTTTCTTCAAATCCCTCTTACTACCTGTTAGGACCACCAAACAATCAAGAATTCCAGATCAAGTGCCAAGTATTTATTTAGTGGATACAACCTGATGATTGATGAAGATGATCAAGAATATTGCAGGATATTCCTACTGGGAACTAGTATCTTGTTATGACAGGCATTAAGTAGTAGAAACAGAAAAAGTTGAGTGATTGTGACCATATTGGCAAGGAATTCTGAAGATGATGTCAAGGAGTACTTGTATATGTTCAAGCATTTTAAAGGAAAAACATATAATGATGAGACAAAAGAAAAACAACACAAAGTTGTGGGTAACTTCTGCAGAAATGCTAAAACTTGAAATGGAAAATGAGAATGAAAAAGAATTTGATTTACATACCCAAGTTCTTTGAATTACTTTGGATATGCAGCATAAAATCCATTCCTCCATGAGCTACCTGATATGGAAGGAATCTAAGACTATTTGCTGTGCTGCCACACTGATACTCTTCAGACACATTACATTCACTAAATTCTTTTCTAATAAGGCAAGACAGCAGAGTTCTTTTCTCTTGACATTTATGAAGCCTGAAAAGTGGAAACAAACAGTACTTTGTCAACACCTGACATTTAGCCTGACCTTTTTTCATAATTACATTAGAAGGCTAGACTAGACCCCAGAACATTTGGAAACCAGCTGGATTTGTAAACAGCAAAATATACTCAAGACCGCTATGTCCAAATGAGCCAGTTCCAAGTGGTTTCCTCAAAATTTGTCAGAGATATTCACAAAATAGCTGCATTATAAGGTCGCTTTTTAAGAAAATGGACCCAAGGTCTAGGTGTAAAATGTACAAAGAAGTAAAAATGTAATATTTCTGTCACCATCCTCACAGACTAACTTTCCTACCTGACCCATAATTACAAAAGAAAAGCACAGTTTTCTGAAAGCTTTGCAGAAAATCCTGAAGACCTTTTCAGGATGGCACATCTCTTCAACGTCACACACAGATAAACTGCACTAGAGAAAAAAATATTTAGAGTGAATGGTTTTGATATTTGTGTATGTATTTTACTTATTTTGTAACTTCATCGTATTTGGAGGTCTCCTGCAAGACACATCCAATTGGAAATGTGACATCCAATAGCTACATTATATACAGGAACTGATTACATCTGTCTGCAGAGGAAGAACTGTTCACATCTTTGTTGTTCTAATGATACAGGACATGTTTGGACACATCGATGCAGATAGCACTCCTCTCTTCCTCACAGACTTTTCACTGTCTTCCAAAAGCAAAACTCTAGTCTGATTAACTCAGCCCTTTACGTCATTACCATTTACTTTGCCAATAGCTATGTCTGTAAAATCATAGCTTTCCAGAGCTTCCTTGTTGATGGGGGAGGTTCTCTGCTACCCTGTTAAGAAAGCATAGCCTGGAAGGAAGGAAGGAAGATGACCTATACTGGATTTGTAGGTTTCTACCTGAAGTGTAGGAAGACCTATACCCCAGAGAAGTGTTTGAACAAAACAATCATTCTGATGCAAGAAAAAACAGTATTATTGTAGTCGAGCAGCTATGAAAGAAGGTATTCTGCTGTACCTGCTGTAAACAAGGCCCCTGCTTTAATTATGTCTGAGTCTTGGTGGCAAATATCCAATTCCAAAGAGAAGGAGAAAACAGGAACCAGTATCTTTTCTTTTTTTTTTTTTTTTAATTCATTTAGCTGGCTGATTATTCTGAGTCTTTGACTCTTTGACCTTTTGCTCTTTATGCATGTGCCCTGGGTATACCTATAGGGTCAGCTTAGGCTGAGTGAGAGCAGTTAAATTTGTCTTTGTACACTGTTTCAAACACTCTCCACAATGCTCAGAGTCTGCCTCCTATCCTCACTTTACTCCAGCAATGAGACCTCATTCCTGGCAATTGGTGAGAGCAGGGAACTGGTGAGTGTATTACAAAAGGTAATGACAAAACACAAGTACTAGCATTGCTAGCTGCTGTGAGACCTACTACTTACATGACAGCAGTGCTGGCTAGACTGATCTAGAGATGAACTTTGCCAATCATGATTTATCGAGGTCTTGGAGAGTTACCAGTATGAAATTGTTGGCCTGTCCACAAATGCCACTGACTTGTGCCTCTAAGGAAGCCCTTTGTCCAAAAGAATTGTACAGCCAGCCTTTGGGGCAATTATCTCATGGAAGACTTCAGAAAGCATGATAGAGAGTAAAAAGAAAGTAAAATTCAGGACAAGATGCTTCATAATACATTATTTTAAAAGCCTAATTGCAGTGAACAACTATGACCCCAAATATCAACTACAGATTATGTTTGGCATATTGTTCAAACACAGTTAAAATTCTCCTAACTGAAGCTGAAAGGAGATACTCTGGCAAACACTAGCAGAACAATTGAAAGATTGGAGCACAGGAAAGCATTGGCCATTTTTTTGCTACTGCTGTGAGCCTCTTTCTTTCCACTGGATACAGAAGAAATGACATTTCTAAACCCGTATCTGGCTTTGGTGGCTAGAATTATGCCATACAAAGAACCTGTGAACACTGCCTTTGAAACTGTAGCATGTACAATCAATTTGGTAGGAGTTCCATTTTATCTGTGCCCATGAAAGAAAAGTGCACCATGTATCCTAATGCCTAAGCAGCAGAATTGCTGAGCATTAGTCTTTTCAGAAGGCTTGCTTTTCAGGCCTACCTACGAACCACTGCGTTTTCTATGATCCCCAATCTAATACCCAAAAGATCTATGTATTACTGCCATTACTGGAACACAAATTATGAACACTGTGACCATTCCTCCTTCCCTTTTTATTCATGCTCATTCTGTTTGTGTTTTCTCCTCTGCCTGTTGCAGTCTCCAGGTGTTTCAGCCTCCTTTATGTCCATGACACCGACTACATTCAGAGGACCTGGATACTTCCACTCACAAGTGTATTCAGAACAGAAGTGAGCAGTCTCAGCAACTCCAATGCTATTGATTCAAAGCAACTAAGCTTTACTCTGTAAATAAGCACCTAACTCTTATTCTGACAAGAGCCCCAAAAATAAATAATTAGTTCCTTAGGTTATACGTCCATCTGCTCCCAAAAGCAACTCTTTAGTGGGAGGAATCCATTACCTTACAAGTTGATGAACCACAGATACAGTAATTGACATCAAACTGTAAGCCAAATGATCTAGTTCTCAGTCACTCAGATAAAACAAACTGTTCAAAGCCTCCTGGGGAATCTGTGACAGAAGTCCACAAACAATCCTATGGCCAGTTAATGGCATAAGCAGCCGCTGTTTGGAAGCAGAAAAAAGAAGGGAATGATTTAAAAACATTATGAACAAACAGCTATATAATTCACTATGAAGGGCAGGTCTGTAAGAGGCACTACATTTTTTTTCTCTGTAGTAAATGCAGGAGCACAAACTAGTTAAACTGATGTAAAGCTAGAAAAGCCCAGACACATAGCACTTAGTATAGAGATCAAGATTCAGATTTAAATAGATGAAAAGCATAAATATGATCCTGGATAGTCCTGCACAGAAAAATCCTGACATCACCAGGCAAGTAACAATGACCCAGACTTCACTCTGCGCCCTGTCCAAAGGAGGCTAGTGCTATGCCTACTCTAGTCAGAAAGGGGATTTGAATCATTCCATACTTCAGTTTTAAATAACGATGACCTTTTATTTTCAACAGTTCAGGAAAATAACCTTAATTTGAAACTACTTATAATTTAAAAACGGGTTATTTACACTTACATCGTTGGCATTCAATCTATGAAAAAACGTCTCAGTGCTGGGTTTTCATCTATCTTGTAAACCTATCTCCATCTATCCCGCAGTAAAACCGTGTAATTAAAGATGCCACTCATTTGGGAAGGTGGTAGAGATCTATTACCAGAGATATATTACCAGACTCCCTCCAGAGAGACCACTGTATACTGCCTCCTTTTCCAACCTACTGTGGGGTTTTCTGGTACAGGCTCTTTGGGCAGATGTTCCCAGAGAATTACTGTATTTATTCAAGCAAACTGCAATATATATATTTTAAAAAATCTGTTAAGGCAAGTAATGATAAAAAAGCCACATGTTTTTCTACATCTGTTTTTGTTACACATGGTAACCAGGGAGATGAAATTATCCGCAATCCTTGGTTCTCTACTCATAACAAAGTTCTTCTGCTTTATGCACTGAATGGTTTCATTTGATTTTTTTTAAGAGAATGAAAATAAACACAATCTCTATGTATAGTTTCCTCTGTTTTCAGGAGCTATGACCTTTGACTCTTGTAAATCTACTCAAAGCTAATGTCTAAAGATCTGTTGCGTGAAGGATGTACAAAATATACTTATGATAAACTTTTTCTGGGCTTTCCTTTATCAATTTCATTTCATTAACCAAAGCCAGTAACCAAAAGAGCTGTACATCCTCTGGAAGCTATCAAATGGTTTATTTATTTTTATTACAGACAATCATTTGATTGTATCTCCTATTAATGCTGCAGGCAGGTGAAGACAAGGATTTACTGTTACCCACATACACATGGGCAGTAGCACTACAAATAAGTAATTATAAAAACTCATATAATGCCATGATAGGGTTTCATCTCTGAAAACAACACCATTAAAACAATCTGGATATGAAGTATAGGCTACCGCACAGAGCACTATTGAAAAGTCATGGGAAATGTTACAATATTACCATTTTAAGGCTCATTTTCTGAAAATTTATTGATCCTCTTATTATACCCTTAAGCCAAGATACCCTGACACTGACTTAGATTGTTTTTTTAAAAATTATTTTCTTTTCTACAAGAACTATTATCACTTCAATGGTGTGAGCAAGTTTTAAATAAAAAAAAGAAGCCCTGACATGTTCGTAATAAATTGGTAGTTGGTCTTTGTTTTCAGTTGCATTACCTCATATTATATAACAATGTGATGAGAAAAATTATTTACTTCCAGAAACAGGCATTCTAAGAAGCACACAGTAGACCAGAAGAAACTAGCTCAAGATGCTTTTGTACATACCTACTTCCAGAGCAGGAGCTACTAATCCATCCAGAAGCACCTGTGGTAAGCTGAGCTAACTAGCACCAGGTGCAGCCTACATGGCTAAAGCATGCTGCAGGCAAGCAGGAAAGGTTAGAGTGACATACTTGGTTATTCAGACATTTACACACCATTGCTTCAACCTTCCTTACTTCCTAAAGAAAAAAAAAAACAAACAAAAAAAAAAACACCACCACCACCACCAAAACAAAAAACAAACAAACAAACCAGCAAGCTAAAACTGATTGGGAAGTAAAATTACAAACTAAAAATAAATGTATCAAACTGTTTAGGATAAAGTTTATCACATGGCAAAAGTCCACAAAACTGTATCCAATGACAGACAATAACTTGATTAAAACACCAGCTGGGTGAAAATTAAGACAGGAAGAGAGGAGAACAATTATAGTACATAACTCATGAAAAAATAGCAGACTGTGATCCATAAAAATCAGGTGCTGCTCAGTGCAGAAAACTGTCAAAGAAAACTTAAACCAAATAATAAACAAACTAAACCCCACCAAAACCAACCAACCAATCAAAAAAAAAACATACAAAAAAAAACCCGAACAAGAGAAATAACCCCCCACAAAATTGCTGATGGATTTCAAAGTCAGGGAAGATGCTAAACACTTCAAAAGCAATCGACCCAAGGTAACAGTCCCAGATTTCTAGAAGAGCTGTCTGATTATATATCTGGCCTCATTAAGTTAATTTTTAATAATCTTTTTAATAATGGGGAAATTCAATAAGATTGGAAGAATGCTAATGATTTCCCAGTACCCATAAAGGGCAAGCTACATGAACCAGGTTATTACAGGCTGGTTAGTGACATATATTCTAGGCAAAATAACAGAAAACTAACGAGGGACCAAACTGATACAGAACTCAAGAATAAGAACATAATTACTGCCAGTCAGCATGTTTTTATGAAAAGTACATTTTGTCAAACATATCCTGTCTGATTCAATCTTTTGAGGAGATTACGTATTTCATTAATGGAAGCAACGGCACAAATGCATAAATCTTAGACTTCTATGAGACTTCTGATTTGTTTAGCACTATCCAATATCAATGAGATACGTATCAATGAATTAAGATCTAGCTTGAAACATTTTCTCAATGAGGAATAGTCACTGGCTGGAAGCTTCCTACTAGGAGACCTGACAAATTGGAACTAGGTCCGATGCAATTCAGCATTTTCATGGGTGATCTATAAATATTAATCCTAACTGACCTGTATCATAGGGCTTGCACAGAGATACATATAGAGGTCACTACAGACCTATATAGTCTTCAAAAGCAGCAATAGGAAGGGATTTAGGTGTCAGAGGATGCAGGTAATTTAAATTGAGCTTGATCTTTGGCAAGCGTAAATAAAGAAATCTAAGATATATAAACAGAGGGGTATTCAGTAGAAGTGTGTTTTAACCTTCAGTCTAGAATCATAAAAATCATAATGGGTAATAGTGTCTCCATCTCTACATATCTTCAAATCAAAATTAACACTTCCAGAGGGTACACTTGTATCAAACATAAGTAAGATTCAGTAGAGAATTAACTAGCAGATGTCAATGGCAAATAATATCATGTTTTCCAGGCTAGTTAGAGTTAGGAGAAACACATAAAAGACTGGGTATGAATCTCAGAAGGCTGTCTCAGCTCTGCATCACTGAGAGGGAAACAAATTGCCATTGATGGCCCTATTCTCATGACTGGCTGGTGAAAATCTCCTGTGCTATACCTCAGAGACTTTGGATCTTGCCCCAGTTTCTCTTACTCTCAGCAACATTTGTGCCCTGTATCCCATATCACTATGCCGGAACTTAATTTTATGTAATGCTTGGAGTCAACTTTTCCTTAACTCACCACACAGGCACTAAACCCACTAAAGCCAAATAACAGTTTAAAAATTTTAAAAATAGGGTGAGGGGAGGGACTTGTAAATGGGTTTATTGTTTATCAGCATTCTTCTCTAATTAAGCTGTGCCCTCCTTTTCTCTGCAAGATCCCTTTTTTTGGCAGTTCCTGTCTTCTTTCTGTAAAGAAGGTTTCTTAGTTGAGCAAATGGTTGCACTAATTCCCACTACCAGATTACACCATTTCTAAGAAGGACCTGCAGGATGTAATTCTCAAAGGGTTAATACCATAGGAATATCCAAACACCATCTCCCACAAGTAAGAGGAGAAGCTTCATGTAAGATTGAGCCTTCAAGTAGTAAATAAGAACAGAAGATAGAAGATTGTAATTAAAAAATTCTTAAGACAATTCTTGTACCATCTCATGGTGTATTTATGAGGATATTTCCAGCCTTTTCCTCCTTAACTTTTTGTTTATCATCGTGAGGTAAAAAACATGTCTAGATGTTTTCTAGACATTCAGGAAGGCATTATTCTTGCCTTGCAGGCCTAAGTATTGCAGAGGAGATGGACAAAATGAGATAACAAAAAGGGCTATTTTAAAGTGCGAGTCATAAATCAAACAGGAACCTTGAAAAGGCTTGAGTATATATATAAAAGGTAAGAGTCCTAATAAATTAACTTAGGCAGGCTGCTCTGCTCAGCAGGGACAGCATGGAAAAAAAATAAAAGGTAATGATAATATGAGAAGCAGATAAATTTGAGAATATTGGAGGAGCAGATTGAGAAGACTGGGAACAGGAAGTTTGTTGTGGGAGGACAGCTAAGGAGGACAAGCTGTTCTTAGACAGAAAGCTGTGAAAGTGGTGGCAAGCTGTTTACACCTGAAGCAGTACCAGATGAGGAGCTGGTAGAGACACATGAAAGAAGAAGGCACCATCATCAAGCTGATAAGTAATGAAAAAGTTTGGCAGATGCATTTCATATTCATTAGGAAGGGCTCTGCTTGGTTTTGGTATTCCAGAATAGTGGATGGCAAAACAGTCAGAGACATGTAAAAGGAGATTCTGCAGGTCTACGTGGGCTTCAAAAAAATCAGTTGGCTCATGCTACAAGTATTGCTTATTGTTAGATGTGGGGACAGATGTTTAACTGATGAAAATAAGAAGAGCTATATGAATTCCAGTGGAGCTATAGCAACTTATGACTACTGGTGGGTTTAGACCTATTTGTCATTAACTAACAACATATTGTCCACAAATAGCATACTTTGTATATCTGCAGCTCTAAAGAACTATTCTTTTTAGACTGAAAAAGTGGGTATCTTGTCAAAATAAACTAAGTTAGCTGATGTTTCCTGTCTTTCACCAATCTGCTGCTGCCACTGATAGCCATTTCCACCAGCTTTAGCTTGGTAAATATTTGATATTTTATCAAGTGTTACATCATTCTCAGTATATGGCTCACAATTTTGTTGCTAAAGTTTATATGGCATGCATTAGTCAATTGGAGATTGACATATGAGTTTGATTTAGGTTAAAAAATATGAACCAGAGCAGGGGATGAAGAATTCAATTTATAACCACTAAAATGGCAAGGAAAATACAACTGAGAACAATGTTGGCATTCCTCAAAATAGCAGATATATGTGGTTGTGGTTAGGAGAGGGAGGGTGAAGAGGAGGATTTTCCAAAGTAATGGAATAGAAATTTTACAGTGGTTTGTCTGGCCATTCTATTCTTAGAGTTTGTTAACTCTCTAAATAAAACAAGTACAGAAGATCACTGGCATTTTAAATAATAGCTTTGCCTGAGGATCTCGATTCACTTTATTAAGCACATTCACTTTATTAAACAATTAGATACAAAACACAACTAAAAGATAAAAATTAATGCTAACAGAACATCTTTAGATTGTAAGGATACATCATATGACCTTCCAAAAGGCTCTCAGCATTGCAAAGACATTTCAAATCTGAACATCTTCTCATTTCTTTAATCTTTGATTCTTTCTTCTAGTCTCTGCATTAACAGGGTGAACTTAGTTTTTCTTAAGTGAAGTCTTCACTAAATACTACTAACTGCAATTTCTCCAAACTGGCCTTCACACGCACATACAAACTACAGATTCACAGGTATGAGAGAGTAAATTCTCACCTGTGTCCAGGAGTAATTTCTAAAAACAAAAAAGAGCAGGAACAAGGAGACAGCCAGCCAAAGTTTGTCTTTCTGACTCATCAGTTTGACCATATCAATGTTCATTTTCAGAACCCTTTCTAATCATCACTTGCAACTTAAAGTTCCTTGTCATCACTTTCCAAGTTCTATGTTACCATTCCTTGACTCTATCCCTCTTTGTTCAGCTTTGTGTTACCGTCCACATTTGCTAGTGCTTAGTCACGTCTACTGGTCTGTCAGTCATTCACGAATCACCTCTATTATCTGTTTTGTAAGCATCTTCTCTGATAGATCAAACTCCTGAAGCTGTATGCATAGTTCTTTCCGTACTGACATTGAATAGCCTCTTAAAAACTTACCTCTCCCATGTTGCTTACAATTAATTGAGATTACTTGTATATATTAAAAAAAAAAAAAAAAGCCAGTTTTGTTATCTTAACCCCCTATTACATTTATATTATTTTACAGGACCTTAGTAGATGCATTTGAGAAAATATATATGAAATCAGGAAAAGGCTATACAGAATCATTAATTAAATAAAAATAAAGAATATAATATCCTACACATGTGTATAAAAACTGCTAGCAATGATGATGATTATGACAGTGTTCAGTTATAACCCTGCTGGTAAACTCATAGCTTCTTAAACCTGGAAAGTACCATTAGTTCAGCTATTGATGATTTCTACCTTTAGACCATCTAGTGTGACTTCCTGTCATTGAATTTCATTTTAGAATCCTTACTGAGCTCTCTGGAGGCCAAACAGTACACCACAAGCCTTAAATCTGGTAGACATCAATACACCACCATTTCCTGAGACTCCTGAAGTGATGAAGAACTGATTAGATGTTCTCAAGTTATCCTCTCAGAAAAACATATGCTGTGGAGGCTGTTCCTTCTCAATCTTTGCTGATCAAACTCTTTCCCAAAGCTTTACCAGTTGATGGTAAAATTTTGACCTTCAGTTTGTAAGGAGGAGATGCTGAACAAGCACTAAGGGACCTGACCAGCAGTGAGAATCAGATACAATTTGTATTTTTCTCTACAAGAATCCTTCTCTCCTTCTCAACTCTACCAAATAACCAGACTTATCGCTGTTCCATTTAATAAGCTGTGAATCAGGAAATAACTTACAGTTTTCATATCTCATAAAGTCATAATTTTTATTTAGGTCTAGAACTAAGGCAAATGAATGTGTTCCCTTCCAAAAATTAATCATGGGTAACTAACCAAATACACATGGTTACCCAGTCAAACAGAAGGTCTAAGAAGGCTCTTTTAAAAAATACAGTTAATTTTTAAAGAAAAACATGTTGTTTATTACATGGATGAGAATCACTACTCATTTTGAAGACATGAAATAAACAAAGGGCTGCTGCTCAGCTATAGCAGCAGCAACTTTGGTCAGGAAAAGTCTTAAAATATTGATAACCATATACACCTAGATGAAGATATAATATCACATCTGCTTAAGCCATTATAAGTTCATAGAAATACATTTGTATTGGACACTTACAGTTTCCTGCTTGTCTTCTTCCTGTTACCCATTGACTCCATAGTGCATTGGCATTGCTGAGCAATCTCTTGGAAAGTAAAATCAAATACAGCTTCAGAAGCTGAAGAAAACAAATGGAATTTGATCTAGCTTGCAGCAATGGCAATAAACAAAAAAAGAAAAATACCTACTGACAAAAGTTTTTTTCTATGGAAATCATAGCTATGCTCTTTGGTTCTAGGGAAGAATGTCAGTGTTGAAGTAGCTTAACTTAGTGGAAACACTTAATTCTTATGACTGTGGTTTTGCAAGAGATCTAGAATGACCTGGCTCAGGATAAATTAAGTAAATAAGGGTGGCAGCACTATAATAGTGTAATTTTATAATCTGCATATAAACTTAGAGCACTGCAGTAGACTTACTCTGATTTATTTGTGCCTGTACAAATGTCCATCCATTTAGTATCTCACAATTTAATCAAGTTAGGAAAACAAAGCCCTGCATGCTACATTAGTTACTATTATACAGCTTAAGGGTATGTTGAAGCCACAGTTTCTAAATATTGCACTTTTCAGGATATCTGAACAGCTGTGCAATACCAGTGATGGCCCTCTCTCAGCTGGTAGGAAATTAGACACTAAGCATCAAAAGGCTTGTAAAGAAAGTTGTTAAATATTTTTTAGCAAGGACATTGTAGGGGGGAGAAGCTGCTGACAAAAAAAGGAAGCAAGATTATGAATGTGCCCATGTGCATGCTGAACATGGAATGGGGTTTAGCTTATATGGTTGATTTCCCAGGGTACAGCTCTGTTATGTCAAAGTGCTTTTTTCATCTTGTTAAAAGATGATGTTCAGTATCCTCACTTCGCCTCTATCCTATCTGAAGAGATAATACAGCATTGGTTATGTTCACTCAACAACAGATATAACAATTCACTGGGAAAAATCAAGCAGAATTAGATGTAATAGAACAGGGAAGAGAAATTGTTAATATTCTTAAGGTTTGCAATCCAGGAGAGTACTCTAAACATGAAAGATGGGACTAAGTTATAAAATTAAGAAGTAAAACCAGCAAGGCAGTTAAAAAAAAGAAAAGTTTGGAGCATGTTTAAGGCCTGGTGGTTAGGCATTCATGCTAACTGCTATGCAGTTTGTTCAGTTTCCATTTCTGAGCTATAGATGACCCATCAGACAAGAGCTGTCCTGAAATATTACCATCTCCCTCCATTCCCCACATTTTATGAACCAGTCAGCAACAACAAAGAATTCCAATAAATTTCATCCCTATAGAAAACACAAAAGCTAGGAATTACGCTGGGAAATGATAGCCACTGAGACAAAATGGCTTCTTCAAATAAGTTATGTCAGATCTATTTCTAAGATACTCAGAATTGGCAATCCACCTCTCCCTAGACTCCCTTCCAACCCCACAAACTGGGAATTATTTCTGACTTTATGCTTACTTGCAATTTTGGCATCTTGATAGATATAGCAAGGATTTTTTTTTTGTTCTCTTTCATATTGTCTGTTGACTCCTATTGCCTGAATTTTTGCTACAGCACTTAGATTTCCAGAATAGTCATACTCTAAGAATCTGTGCAGAAGTCACCTTTTCCTACATCTTCCCGGATGAAGAAGAACTAGAACTTACAATAATTCACTCCTTTCCAACTCCATTTGTTTGACATCCTATGACTTTTCCTGTTAGTAAAGAAGTTCTTACTCACAAGCATTATTGGGAAAGCAGCCTTCCTGCACATTAGAAATGATAAATAGATAGTCTGAAACTAGCCTTATAGAGTTTTGCAATATCACTCGCTCATTTTTAGACACACTTTCTGAGAGAAACAGGGGTAAGCTTCTGTATGTCCTAAATGCCAAGATAAATTGAAAAATAATGGTGGGGAATGCCATGTCTAGAATGCTATATCCTGTAGAGTTCAATTTTAATTTCTTGAGCACTTTCCTCAGTCTCAGATAACACAAGTTGGCCAGTTTCTAAAAGCTTTACTAGATACTAGATACTCTTATGTTTTGTCTATCCAGTTAGAGCAAACAAATTAATCACTATCATCTTCCAAAACTGGTAGCATTTGAAATGTCTTCTGCAGGAGCTCACTGCAGAGGCATTTAGGCACTAGGTTTCTCCTAGAGCAGCCTCTGTGAAGTTGTGGTGGACATGTTCATAATAACTACACCTTCCAGACCTTCCCATATGACTGAAAAGCTAACAGCAGTTCTGAGTACTGTGATAGGGCAAATGGTAGGTTTTTCAGATATAGTTTCACAAAATCTAGAAGAGCCTCTGACTAATCTGAAGACACCGTTATAACACAGATTATCAGGATTCTATTTCAGCTTTGTTTTTCTTTTTTAGTAAGATCTGCTTTTACTCATAAGTAATAGGCATCAGATGTTAAACTAAAAATCTCACAAGAAGAAAATGCATATATGTTTTAGGACATTATAAACAATGAACCACAAAAAGGCCTAGAAGCAGAAGGAAGAGGGATTGAGGAAGAAGTTGTTGTTGTCCAACTGTGGGACAAATTGTTTTACACCTTGACGATAGTGCAGCTAGATGGTTAGCACGCATTAACATTCACTCTGCTCAAAAAGTGCATTCTTTTGGGGATAAGAATATTGACTGCTGGAAAAATGCATGCTTTGGAGGGTGAGAACACTGTCTGCCTTTTTATATTTGCTATTCTAATTATACTGTCCTGATTTCAAATTGAAGACACAATGGCTTTTGCTATTCCATTTTGTAATTATAAATTTCTCTAAACATCCTTTCCTTTGTTGGTTTGCTCTGTGCATGGATTTTTTTTAAATAGTTAAAGCAATGAAAATAAATTCTGAAATCAAAACAAAGAGAAAACAAATGTATCTTCAGATATTCCCTTAAAAAATAGCTCTGTGCATCATCCTCAGGCACTTTTGTCATCTGTTGCTATAATAACCACTTTGATTACATGAACACTCACAAAACTGTGCTTGGCTAACTATAGGGCACTTCCCAGCAGCTAAATGAATAGCTCTCAAGTACTGCTCATTTCCAGCTCAGTACCAGATTTTGTCCTATCATATCAACAGCTACACAGCCAAGAAACTGAGCTTTCTTGCACATGGTCTCCATGGCGTTTATGTGTTTCTTCCCCAAACAGACAGATGCAGATTAAGCAATGCATGTCAATCTCATTATGAGACTGTGAAATGTGCAGAAAGTTTGTTACACACTCATGCAATCATACACATTGTGAACATCCTGTTTATTTGGCCTGTTCTCTGATGATTGGCTGCGGTGTTTCAGCACATTACTGACAGCTGGGAATTGCTCCAATGGAACATGCTTTTCCTATGACAAAGATCCAGAGAGCAGCAGCAACATGTGTCTGCCCATTATTTCAGCCGTTAAAAAAAAAAAAAAACAACAAAAACCCAGCACAGTCCTTCCAAATTAATAGCACATTGGTTGTCTGAGCTGTGCTGGACCATTGCTAGATGGGCCCTTGACAACTTTTGGAGGCCATCTGAGATAATAAATCCTCAGACCCCCAGTTCCGGAATGCTTTGGGCAAGGTCAGGATGGCAAATTTCCCACTTCCACAATATCAGATGTTACGGTAATTCCTTTTAGCTAATGTGTAAGAGCAAAGGAATGCCTTCAAACCTCATCTAGGCCCTGTGGAATCTGTTGAAAATGCATGACAGCTGCAGGCTTTGGCTAGGGTCTGCCTGTGAATATATGAAATTTGGAAACCTTTCAGACAAGGGAAGGAGGGAATGACTGTACATTCAATGTGTACCATTGATCTCCCACCCTTCCCAGCCCCATTTCACACAACATAGCCATATCACAACCCTACAGTCATGGCTGTCATGAATTCTTTATGACTGAGTGTCACGGGTAAGGTCCAGCACACAGAAACACAGATGTGCATGTGCATTCTCCTACACACAAGCACACAAACGGAAGGAAGGAAAAAGAAAGATGGATTCCCATAAGATCTGAAAACAGGAAATTGAGTAGCTTACCTATTCTTTTATAAAATTGGTCAGGAGCAAAGAAGCAAGCAACTAAACTCTGGATTACTTCTTGATGCTTCCAGATGCCCAAGGTGAGAAGGAATCCCACATGGATTCTTGTTACCTATTCTCCAGAATCTAAATGAAAGACCAGATCATGCAAAAGACCATGACTCCCTCCCACATCCATATTTTCAAACGAAAACTCATGCCCTATTACATGCCTATTTTTACATCACTAAAAAAAGATATTTATCCTCTTTGCAGTCCTGTGCTTTCTGAGAACTTTATAGTCTTGACTTTGCTGATTTAGTTCTGATAGAAGGTCTGCAGTGTTTGTGGGGAACTCTATTTGCCATGTGCATAAATTACTCAGATCAAGGCAAGAAAAGATCAAAAAAATAGCCTTAGAGAGCAACATCCACTACACACAGACTTTTCAATCTGCAGTTAATAATCCAGACTAATACAAGCTTTTGACTATTCTTGAATTACTTCAACAGTGCAAGAAAGCTCCTAGCACAAGAAAAATAAAGTTTTATCTACTTCAGAATGCAGAGTCTGAATTAGACAGCTGTAGTTGCTTTGTTCTACCATATATCTAACAAACATCTACCTATCTAATTCTATATATATCAACACAAAATGCATTTTAAATGAAGCAAAGTGGAATTATCACCCACTCAAAACCAATGTTGTGTTTGATACTGTAAAACATTTCAATCCCCCTATTTAGAGCCTTACAACCAATATCTACAGATTTAATTAGTTCACATTTATGGAAATCTGGACTTGCAAAGACATAATAATATTTATTCTGGTGCTGATCTCTGGTAAAGTATTACCTCAAATAACTCTACCTTCTAGAGTGGTAGATTATTAATCTATATTATTATCTAGATTATTACCACTATCTAATTCACCTTTGTTTTCACTTTCATCCAAATACATCTGAAACTGGTTTTCACTACTGGAGTTTACATAAGCGAGCATTACCAGTCATCCTTGCCTCTTTCCACTGCTCATGGTTCTCTAAGCAAACAATACTTCAGCCGAAGGAACTGAACCCACCATTAATTAATCTGACATTCTTCAGGTGAAGATGCCTGTTCTCCACCCCATGCCATCTTGAATAATCTCTAACCCCCACCACCCACCCACCCCATGCAAGCATGTTAACATGTTATAGTTTTAATTCAGAATCATCATATAAGATACTATAAAATGTGCTGGAAAAAACAGGTTGTCTATCCAAGCATACAAAAAATAACATGGTACCATTTTGTCTTCAGACATGGGACATGGGCACCATTGTAAACTGTATTCTAATTTGCAGTAGTTCAGCCATACTTCCAGATTTTGTATTCATAGGTATGCACTAGAATTTCTAAAGTTGGGCTCTGTTACCTGAATGTTGACCCAAAACACTGTGACCAGGCAGTAGGGTGGTCTCTGGGATCACACTTCAGACATGACTTAGATTTGCTTTGGCAACATCAGGTCGTAACTGAAAGTCAGTTTGCAAACTGGTGTCCTAGTACAGATAAAGGAGTTAAGAGGAGATTCCTTTGTTTTAACATTACAAAAAGGGGTTGTGAAAGACTATGTGCACAGCACTTGGTTCAAAACACTGAGTAAAAGTAGTGACATGAGTGTAAATGGAAATTAAGTACAATAGGAAAGGGGATACTTGACATACTGGTGGAAGAATATGCTCGGTCACTGACCTTTTACCACTGTCTTTTACCTTCCTAGGACATCTGGTTCAGAGGGAGAACAAAGACAACTCATCTGGTCTCATCTGATTCTGTTAGTTTCTGCTTTTTCAATGAGTACTGTTAAGTGACATGATTTCATGTACAAATTGCTTACATATTGATTTTTCCAGCAAATGCTTATTCAGGGAGCCACAGACACATAGTATTTCTTAGTTTATTCCAGATATTTTTCTTTTGACTGTGCAACAAAAAATGGACCAGATCATCAAGTTGGAAGGTCCTTATCACTCAACCAGACGGAATGCTCTCTGGAAAGAAAGCAAAATGGGTGGCTCTGAACCAATACAAAAGATATAACAATCATAGGTAACTGAGTAAAATAACTCTATTTAGTGACTAATAGGTCTAACACATCTGCCAAGGGAACATCAGGGATTGGATGCATTTTGCAACTGCTACAAATCAACACCAATCAACCACACTGATCTGGTTCTCCAAAGCAGCAATGCTTCAGAGCTAATGCAATCTTAAAAATCAAAGACTAATTGTTCATTTGTTATACCCATGGAAACAGAAATCCTCTAATCATTACCTCAGGAGAAAGAAACCAGAGATGTGTGCAGAACTGCTAACAGTACCAGTCATTTGAAGTTTCATTCACTTTTACCATTTTTCCTGTGAATACATACAAGCAGACAAGTTTTTGCATTGCCAAGATGAAGCCCTTTATATACAGCCCTTATAAAATATTACTACAGTTTCAGAAATTAACCCAGTCATACAGTAAAACTATGTAATGGTTGGTGATATTAATGCAGGCTATAATACTACATTGTTTTTAAGAAAAATGGAATGACAGTGCAGTAAATCAAGTACGATTCTCTTTTTAGTGTGGAAAACTAGCCCCACCTTATTAATAGACAAATTCTCTGCAGATAATATCAGTCTGTCTGCTGCATTCAACATTTTTTTTTATCTTGATTCTGCTTAATTGAGAGTTTTACCCATGATTTCAGGTGGATTTTACCTACTGCCTCTGCTTTTATGAAAACTTCCTGACCCCGATAAAGTGCATGAAGACCCTAAAGGAAAGGAAGAGCTCCATTCAGAACATACTATCAAACTTCCAGACCAGCTTATTTTGAAAATTACAGCTGCTGGAAACCTTCTTTTCTGAAGTCTACTGACAAGCTGTTTTTTTCCTTAAATTATCAGCCAATTGCTCTGACAGTCATAGCTGATTTGCTTGCACATTCAAGAATCTTCAATAGAGCTTAATCAATTCAACAAAAAAGTTACATTAAAAAAACATGGAATTCATGAGGAAAAACATTCTTTGTAGAATCTTATCAAACAGTAGGAGATTTCTTGCGTGATCAGTGGCTCTTTCAATAATGTCAGTGGGGCCGATTCAGCACTTTCAAACAAAAGTAGAAATGTAGAGGAAATTCATGTAATTAGCTTTGTCTCTGAGGAATTCACTTAGATTTATACTGCTGTCAATCAAACCAGAGTTTTGCCTATTGTTTAGATTACACCATTTTGCAATGTGATAATAAGACTCTTTCAAAGTACTCACTCTCAAGAACATGTCCAATAATAATAGATTCCACTACACTACACTTTTTCGAACAACATGGAGCACAATTCAGCCTGCACACCATTCCATAGTAAAGACAAAAAAATCCACACTAGAACACAGGTATCAATTTAAAATTATATAAGGCCCACACGGAAATACAGTTTCCACCTTAACACTAGAGAAGCTTTAATGTGCTTTGATCATGGCAGCCGTTCCTCTCTCAACAAGTTTATTTGCCAGAAATGGTCAACACAGATTTTAAAGGTAAAGAGAGTATTGAATCTTCAGCTATTGAAATGTTCACTATATTTCAGGCAATACCAATATTCAGGATATTTCTTCTGCCATGATGACTTACAAGTTTTTTTGGTATTCACCTTCTAGTTTACATTTAGATAGAAAATAAAAATCTCTCTTGAATTTGTAAATAGAAAACATTTGTGGAATCCTTTCCAAACTTCTAATTGTATAAAAAGTCATGATTCCAAACTGCATGTAGTAATTAAAGAAGCATGTTCCACTTAAAGAAAATCCATTTTTCATATTGGATGTTACCCTTGGTTACATAGAGTGGAAGAGCATTTCTGCTTCCTCTTGCATATGCTTTTCATTTGGTATCTAAAAGTGATACTGCCATATGATATGTAAGCAAAACAGCAAGTCAGTGGAAAAAGTACTTAGAAGACCAACATTTAAATTTTAAAGGTCTTTTCACAGCCTGACAGATACCACTTGTAATCAGTTTATCCCAACATCTACTTTAGAAGATTACCTTGTTCCACCAGGTCCTGAGACCTGTCCGCATGTCTAAGAGCAACTCTGAGAGTACCTTCCCAGTGCACGTGGCCCTACTTCCTTCTATTTTTTTCCTCCAACCCAAGAAATCCATCCTCTGGTCAATCCCATCATTTCCCTACGCTGCTTAGACAACACAAAATGAAGGATTTTAAACTGACTGAGGAATTGACCCCAAAGACAAATCCTCTGTTAGCCTGACTCAGATATAATGGAGTGTAATAGTCTCCCCAATACACTGAAGATACTTCATCATTTGTTTTAATTCACACTCATTTGTACAGCCTAGCCAGTATCACACAGCATGAATTTTTCCCATTAGGCACACTTAATCAAAACAAAGTAGTCAAATGTAAAAGTCTCTTTCCTTCTACTTCACCTTACAGACCAAGTGCAAGGAAGCTTGGCTTAGCTAGTGCAAATAAATTATCTAAATATTTTAAAATATAGCGCTAAAAATAATGGCCTTTTTTTCTATGTTTTTGTACTTTCGTATGTATCATAATGACTAAA
>JAOEHX010036779.1:0-10960 GCA_025448015.1 Bolborhynchus lineola
CTAATTGTGATTAGGCTTAGCGTATGTGGGGGGGGAAGGTTGGGGGATTGAGATGGATCTTTGTTGGGAGGGTATTGCACAGTTTGTCACTGGGTAGGGGGGGGGGGCAAGCAGATGGGTGGGTTTCTGTAGGGAGGGTCATGGGCTGTATGAATCTGAGTAGTGGGGTCAACCTTAAAAGGTCAACCCTAACTCTAACCCTAAATTAAGCCACTACCAGGGAGCTGAGGTAGCTCAGCATCCCTCAGAACCATGGCTGATCCAGATGAAAAAGGTGTGGAAGCAGTAATGTTTGTGATGAACCAAGCTCCCCTTGGCATGCCTTCTACAGCCCCAGTATTCCTGGAGGTGTAGGCTTTGTGGATCTCTGAATGCTAATCCTAAATATAAATCTAATATAAACCACCAGCGTAGAGAAATGGTCTAAATCCCCCAGTACTGTGGCTGGGGCATTTAGGAACGTTGTGGATAAAGCAAGCTCCCACTGCATGCGTTTTACAGCCCCAGTGTCAATGGAGCTGTAGGCTTTGTTGATCTCTGAAGCCTAACTCCAATCCTAACACTAAATTAAGCTGCCACCATAGGGATGAGGCTTACAGTACCCAGCACCATGGCTGACCTAGATGAAAAAGGTGTAGAAGGAGTAATGTTAGTGGGGAACCAAGCCCCCTTTGTCATGTCTTTTACAGCCCCAGTATTCCTGGAGATGTAGGCTTTGTGGATCACTGAACGCTAACACTAAGTCTAATCCTAATATAATTCACCATTGTGGAGAGGAGGTCTACATTACCCAGTATCAGGTCTGGGCCATTTGGGAAAGGTGTGGAAAAAGTAATGTGGGTGCTGTGCCAAGTTCCACTTGCATGCCTTTTGCCACCCCAGTGTCCACAGAGCTGTTGGCTTTGTAGATCTCTGAATGCTAACCCTAAACCTAACCCTAATATAAGCCATCACCATAGAGATGAGGCATACATCCCCAGCACTGTAACTGGGCAATTTGGGAAAGTTGTAGAAGAAGCAAGATAGGTGTGTTGCCAAGCTCCTCTTGGCATGCTTTTTACATCCCCAGTGTCCCTGGAGCTGTAGGCTTTGTGAATCTCTTAACGCTAACCCTAACCTCACTACTGTCAGCCGCCATCGTTGAGATAATCTCAGTCAGCATCAGCTATGCGTGCAAGCTCTTGGGTGGTTTTCTCAATTAAAACCATGCTACTAGCTTCCAGCATTTTTTACCTCACAAATTGATAGCGGAAAAATGCATGCAGCTCCGGATGGCAAAAGTTACAGATGAATATTTGAAACATCATAAACAGGAGAAAAAAAAAAGAAGTGAATGCTACATTAAAAGCTCTGCTTTCTGCTACAGCTTATTCTTATTAATACAGTGATTCCCTAGATAAACTGCAAGGCAACTGGCTGTCTTCCAAAGTATTGCCATCTACGTGTAGCCCTTATGATTTGATATCTCACATATATATAGCACTAATGGCACTATGTATTAATTCAGCCATACAGTGAGGTATTCCTTTCACTTGAAATCTGATTTTATCCTCACCCTCATAAACCAGATGGTATCTTATTAGCAGTAGGAGTTGTGGGGTCACAGAACTTTTGGCAGTAGAGGCTTAGGCTGTGAGCCCAGCCTGTTTTGGAGATCAAAGGAGGAGTATAGCATGAACATCTTCAGAGCCTGGTGAACAGACCTCCTTTTCTTTGCAAAAATGAACCTCAAATGAAGTCAGATTCACACTGCTGCAGCTGACAGGTCCATTTGCATTACAGAACTTAAAGAAAGACAGAAAGGAGACAAACAAAAGCTCAAAACAAAGAATGGGTCTTGTCTTACACAACTGCTAGTAGACCTTGCTTTGATTATAATATGGCAGTTACTTTCAGCTTTCTTACAGAGAGTTTGGCATATACTATCACATGGATGAGAGCTCTGTCAGCTTTCAAAGGGAAGTATGACAAGAGAGTCCTATACATGCAACTTTCCAAATTCAGAGCTCTACATATAGCATTGCAAAGTCAGGACTTTGAGTTGTTTGTACCCTCTGTCAGAGGCTTAAAGAGGCATTAAAAAAGCTGAGATTGCCCCAGCAAGCTTTGTCTTTGAAAATCCTTCACTGAAGGAGAGTTTCCAATTAGTATGGTGTTCCCACATCCAGCTCCTCCTGTCACTGCCACTGCTTCCATATTTGAGGCATTGTGGTGAAGGGCAATGAGCAACAGAGAAAGGATAACACAGTGAGCAGTGTCCCATCAATCCTCCAGCTAGTACAGTCATGAAGAGTGACTGTACATTCATCTCATTCAAGTTGCCCACCTAAATTTTAGGCTTACAGTTTAACTTAGTCCTTGCCCTTCTGGTCTATGCATCCCAGTTAATTCCATCTTAAGGTGGATTTGTGAGGGTGCCTACCTCTCTCCAGGGACTCCAGACAGAGCCTGAATGAGCATCGCTGAAGTCAGATGAGACAGAGCCACCTCTTAAGGATCATGATTCACTGACATGGTTCAGAGCAACTCCTCAGAGATTTCAGGAAAAAGAGTTACTGCAATCTGACAATGTGCATGTCTCACAATTAACTCCTGGTGCACTCAACTGAACCAGCATAGTAACACTGGATGAATGTGACCCTGTTTATCCTACTACATACAGCCTTCAGAGTGCCTGTCCACTTACCCACCAACAAAGAGTAAGAGATTATACCCACACAACATCAGTGATTTCACTTACTGAAGATACTATCCAGCCTCTGATGCTTAACCTCAGAGAAAGCATGATAAATAAAATCAAATAAGCCCCATGTGTGATGAGTTACAGCTGCAACACTAACTTGAGCTCTGCTCAAACACCAGTCTTCTTGTTGTCACTGTAAGGTATTTAAAAACTCGACACAAAGGCTTACAAATGAAATCTCTGTAATGCTTTAAATCCTTTTGTTCAGTCTCTAACACTCTGTAGCTTTTCCCATATATTCCGTTAATAATATTTTAAAATAGATTTTAGTTGTAGCACCTGATAAATCCTCCAGAGAGATCATTAATTAGTGACAAGATAAATTGCTCCACTCTGTTTCCATTTTATTAAAATAAAATGTATTCATTCACTCAGTATTTATTCTTTTTTTTTCTCTTTCTCATTTTCTTATTTCACCTTTTTTTCTGAGTCAAATTAACATGCAATTTTTGCAAATGCAGTAGAAAAATCAACTACATTCCTTCCTTCTTTCTCTCTCTCTCCCTTTCTAAATATCAGTGCCAATTAATTTTAATTTGTCTCATTGGGAAATGAAGGATGCTCCTGGGCAGTTTAGAATTGATTCTGTGAAGGACTTCCAAGTCGCAAAAACATCTTTAGAAGCAAGGCACCTTCCCATTGGCTTTAGAAATCAGGTGAGACATTCAACAAAACACTACTTTGTCTTTCTGGGGTTTTTTTGCTATCTACATTTCAATCAATTCTTTTCTCTCTCCATTATCTGTGTGCTCAGAGAATTGTCAGCAGACCTCTGTATTACACTGTACATGGAAAGTCTGCAAATTTTCCAAAACTACTGTAATTAAAGCACAGGAGAATTTAATTTGATCCCTACAAGAAACTACAATGATTTAAGGGATCTTCTATTTTCTTAAACTGCAAATCAGTAATAATTATTGGTGGGATTTAATTTTGACTTCTGGTTTTCTGACGGTCTACATAAGCAGGTTGGTAAATCAGACTCCCAAGACTCACTCTAGCAGACTTATATTTCTTGGGTTAGTTCTATAGGTCTCTGAAAAGTATAGAACAGCATTTAGGTCACTAGATTTAAAAAGAAAAAAAGAAAAACCAAAATTATACTCTTTTTGGTGACCATCAGAACAGGATCCTGGAAAACCGATAGTCTCTTGGCTTAATACTCCTATGCCATAATATCTATAGGGTGATTTATATCAGGACTGTAACAGAATGAGTATCCCTCTCTGTCATTGTCCACAAAGGCTTCCTTACCATCTCCTAGTTACTGGTTTCCACTCCTATATCCCAGGGGAAAATCTTTGTCTGCAATGTTTCTGTGGTCTGTTTTCAGGTGAGGAAGGGGAAAGTTTTGGTGAAGAGGCAAAAATTGATATTTTCAACTATTATTTTAATCTCTTACCTACCTGACTATGTAGGACAACTGACAAGTCTAATTTTGATCTGTTGTCTTGGGTGTCTGCACTGTTGCCTTCTGTTGCCCAGGATCAACAGAGCTCTATGATGGACCCTCCCAGGGAAGACCAGCTCACCCTCTGGAAGTCACTTGGGTGGTGTAGGAACAGCAGGTTCCTCCTGCATCTCAAAATGATATGACACACATGATTGTCAGCAAGGACAGTAGTCAGGCTTTGAAGACGTGCAGAATATGGAAAACAAAGAAAAGAGCAGATGCTCTATAGTGAGAATGATTTTCACAAATAGAGATACAGCGGGGAACGAGCCAGACTTAGTGATTTTACAGTCTAGTAGGGCACTATTAGCATTTCTTCGGCAAAGAAAGATTGATTTGCTTGTGTATGATAAAGTACCAAGCATGGAGTTAAAAACTTCTGCTATGTCATGCAACTATTCCTCAAGTCCTTTTTAAAAAGCCACTTAGTACATTGTTTGAAGTCAGTGTAAGTGGTCACTAGAAAACATTTGTTACACTGCTTCCATCAAAAATTAAAGTACCTGTTTATAGTGATGTATTCATGCAAACAGACTGTAGCATAAATAGATATCACCATTCTGTACTTAACGTACTTAACATCATAGTGGAAGTGAAATAAGGCAAAATCCAATGCATAAAATCTTTATTGGATCTCAGGAGGAAGAGAACAGCTACTTTTTCATTGAAATGTCCATTGCTTTGTGCTGTCAACACTAGTTCTCCGATGCAGAGCAGTCTTCCTAATTGTCCACAAGGAGAGGAACATAGCTCGACAGAAAACATTTGGTAACTAGATGTAACCTATTTCTTCTACATAGAAGTTTTAACCGTTTACTCATAGTTGTCATGCTGTTCTTGAAGTATTGTTCACTTTTCATTTCTTATTAGGGAGGTTAAAATGAACTCCACTTTTTGTGCTTCCATATGAAGTCCTTGGCGTCCTTGTCTGAGGAATGACTGTAGGAACTTCTGCCTTCCATGTCCTGCTCTTCCCAGTCTTCTTCCCATGCAGTCACTAGGAAATGATGCAAGGCAAAGGGAACAAGGATCCAGACTCCTCTTCTATCCATTCTGCTCTCTGATGGGATATGATTTGTTTCATTGCATCAATATTGAGGTACAGCCCAAGGTCCACTGAAATAAACACTCTTCCTTCTGATTTAAACCCACATAGAAAAGCAAGTGCTGTCCCAAGCACAAAGGTTTCCATTAGGCACATCATAGAAACAAAGGAGAGAGGGAGAATGACCTTCTGTGGTCTCCTACCTCTTGCACAAGTCTTCATAATGGCTGGTGTAATGAAGTTCTCAGAAATCCCTTTAAAAAAAAAAAGGGGAGAGAGGACTGTAAAAATACTAAGTCTGTAAATGCTAAGGCTGTAAGCTTTAAAACTAGCTTATGGACAGGAAACAGAAGGCGTTAGTAAGAGTTCAATATAGGGAGAGGTAGCAAGCCATGTGCTCAAACTTCAGTATGCCATGAATATGAATGGTCTTGTGGAGTGTGAGTGTTTTACTTCAAAACTACTTTCACAAGTAACTCAAGAGTGGGAAGCAAAAGAAATAGAGGAACCAAGCCAGACGGACTGGGAAGGCAGAAATGGAGTAGAGACACAGAGAGAGGGGATGAACCTGCTGCTTTGTAAGTGGCAAAGGCATTCTAGCACAATGCATAAAATTGAAAAGCAAATCTAGAAAATACTGTAATTTGGTTTCTTCAATGGTGATTGGTCTGATTCTCAGATGTTATAATGATCACAGCCTCAAAATAAAGAATCAAAGGTTGAACAGATGTTCGAATCAAATCAGTTCTACAGTAAATTCAATTACCACTAACTTTAGTGAAAATACAAAATGCTGAGAAAATGATATTCCGACTTGGATTTTTGTCCCCAATGGAAGTTTACCACTCTTTATGCGCCTCTAAGATACCTATTCTTTATATAAAGGTCACAAACATAGCACGCCTCAAATCCAGCAGTAGAGTGTTTCCAGAGATATCAGGAAGGTTTGAAAATGTCATACGAGAATGTTGTGACTTTGCTTTAGTAAAAGCTGTCAAAATCGTATTTTCAAATCCAATATTTCATGATAAAGCAAAACTGTACAAAACACTGGTCCCTGCTGTAACAGTTAAAAGCTGGAGGCATAATTACATAGTCATTTATCTAATAGGGCACATTTTACATCTAGGATTAAAACTATTTTAAAATCTATATTCATAAATATATTTCAATATATTTAATGTATATTTAAAATACATTTTCAAAAAAGTGGGTTTGAATTATAAAAAATGTACAGTTTTATATTGCCCTCTTAGTACAGAATTTTATTGCTTGGTAAAAGCAGTGAAACACCTCATGTGTCACTGGAGGCTCTTTTATACAGTTCTTTTCTATACAGCAGTGATGCAGTAAAACACATTGAAAAAAATGAAATCGATTCTCGGAAACTGACTTTTTCCATTTGTTTTAGGTGCACAAAGTTGAATGGAGGAGCTTGCAGCTTCTCCTGCCTCTGCTGGATTTGATGCTGTCAGTGCTTCAGGAAGTTATCACCTACCTGCTGGAGTAACTGAGATATTACTCTTTCTGGAACACAAGGTTCTCACTTTAAGCCTTCACATCAGAGGGAGAAACAATTCTTTATATTTTTCTATCAATATTTCACCCTAGGCCCTAAATGAAAGAAAATGAAGTCTCCTTTCTTACTTGGTCTGTTTGAGATCTTCCACTTAGTCCTCTAAAACCATTCAGAGGTGTGTGCTCACGCATATTGTGCATGGGGGATTTGTTTCTTGATCCCTTGTAGTCTATGTTTACCACCTTCTTTTATTTTCCCACAGTTGTAGTACCCCAATGTACTAGGAAAAAGTTTTCCTGATGCCAGAAAATAGTTTTCATGTTTTTCTTGCCATGAATACTTTCCTAGATGAGTTAATTTTCACCTAGAGTCATCTAGATGAGAGGAGACAAGCCTTTTCCTTGCTGAGGGCCAAGAAGACCTTTCACACACCTTTCACAGGCCACACATTAACACACGGATTAGTGTTATTCTATAATCTTGGAGGAAAAAAAAAAAATATAGCTTCAAGTCTTATAAAATAAAGTTGTGGGGTATTGCCGCCAATAGGCTCTCACATCTACACATGACCTCCCTTGCACAGTGGTCTCCCATATTTATACACCTCCCTGAAAAACACCTCTTGAATGCTTTATTAAGGGAAATATCATGTATACAGCATTCCAGCCCTGGAAAATGCTATGAGGAATGTCTCTGAAAGTCTGTAAAAAGTGTAGCTCATCTCTGACTAGCTGCTCATTGAGTTTAAGAAGATACTTGCTGAAGCAAGAGGGTTGCATGCATTTTCCTCTGCCAGTTTTACACCGATGCATTCACTAGCAAGAGGCTGAATAGCATTACCCATGGACTTCTGTGACTGGATGCCAATTTTAACCTCCAACAAAGGTGTATATGTAAGCCACATCAGCCAAGCGTGTGTGAAATACCCCTGGAGCTGGGCATTTCATGTTGGCAGTCTCCAGGTCTTCTAACAGATGGGATGAACAGGCAGCATCCCACCCTGTGGCCACTCCAGCATCCACCACCCATGCATACCATTAGATCTGAAGCACATCTTAGGTAAAACTCATACTTGCAGAGGAAGCTCTGGAGAAATTACTCACACCTGTATCTTCTCCAAGCCCACACTAGGAAGTATTTGCACAATTGGGTGCAGCTCCTCAAAGCTGTGCTCTGGACAGCTAACCCTTCCTCTTCCTGTTGCATCTCATCCATGAACTCATGCTCTTCTCACTCACACATCTGAAGTTTCCTTTATATCAGAGAAATTCTCCTATACTCCATGAAACACCTTTGATCTCTTGAGAAGGATAGATTGGATCCATCCTTCAGATCCATCCATGTACAGAAAAGTCGTGATAGGCGCATGAAAACATGACTAAAACATAAACCTATATTCATTTAGAGTAGAGCTCAAGGCTTTTCTAGTGCAGATTTTAGGACTTCATATTTGCATGCTATCAGTTAATGAAACTATTGCATGAATTTGTGAAAGGTCACGCATAACAGGTTGTGTCACTACTTGGGGGTACGAAATGTTTTGGGCTTCCCAGAATATATTCTCACTTTCTGCCTGGAAATGTTCTCTGGGCAGTAAAAGATAATTTTTCACATTTGTCTGGATCAGTTAACCCAGAGAAAAGGCAGCTCTCTGGCTGCCAGATATACAGCAGCCCAAGGCAAGTGTATGCACAGATAATCAGATGGATGTATTGCTTCAAGTAGAAAGTCAGACAGACCCCAAATGAATTATTTATGTTGTGTATCTGGATCACTTCTCTTTTGGGAAAACTGGGACAGAAATGTTGGAGCCCTAATAGCTGGAAGTTGTTGGGTTTACCTTATATTGTAATACAGAAGTGTTATACTATACTTTTCTTCTTCTACTTTTCTTCTTTCTTTTCTTCATTCTTTTTCTTGTGCCTGATTTTCTACATTGTCAGCATCTCCTTTCCACTTGAAACTCTCAGGCTCATTGCTCTTTCCTCCAACAAGCATTTGATGCTGGTCTGATGATTAGTCTTAGATTTAAGATACCTCAACAGTGGGAAAATCCCAGCCCACGTGTTGGGAAGTAAGAGGGTTCTGGTAGTACATTGCTGCTGGGATAGGTCCTAAAGCATCACCTAATCAACTCCATTTTTGGCTGTCTGAACAGCCTAACGTTGCTGGGAACTAGGCCAGTGGCTGAACCACTGAAAGCTGAGGGGTGAATCAGCAGCACATGCTCCTGACCCCTCCATTGAGTTAAAAACAGTTCAGATGTTGATCCATACTCTGTGTGTCTATAAAGATAGATAGAGCCGGAGAGTGGAATTTATGAATCTAGCTCTCTTTAAGAGTTGTATGTTTTACATATCCCCATAAACCAATTGAACTGGTTTTGATCACAAGCTCACCAGTAAGCAACTGGCTAAGCATATTGAAGTGGTGGCTCAGCAGGCATGTAAAAGGAGACAAATGCAAAAAGATGTGATGTCAAAACCATGTTTTTATGCTTTACTGTGACCATAATTTCACCCAGCAGAGTGAAGGAAAGGACCTGTTGTCACACTGGCTTGCAAATGTTGTAACACACTGGTGTTATCATCCTGTCCTACACAGTTCGGTTATGTTCTCACTGCTCTGGGCTTTTTCCAGTGAAAAACAGTAATCACTTTTTTGCTTCAGAGCAATAGAGAGCAACAGAATCTACCCAGCTTTGTTATCAGATGATTTCCCTGAAGCTGTAGATCAGCTTCCCATATTTTCTGTGTGCACCAGGAGCTACATGAGCTAACCTCTGTCAAGCAGCAAATTCTGGGATATTTTTTCCACTTTTGCAAACATTAGATTCTTTAAGTGAATCAAGTACTTAACATGGCATGATGAGGAGGAACCCTGGGGAAAATCTAGTGAGCTCATAGTCCAAAACTGATGCAGTCATAGTACTCAAAGAAAAAAGGAAGAAAAAAGCACTCAAATTTTCCACTATGATAAAACCAGAAGCAAGAGGGAGAATAGGTACATTTTGACATGCATTGTTCAGTGTCACTAGAGTGTTGTTTTTTCTATAGCAGAACAGTGGTTAATTCATAGCTCTTGGGATATTTTTTTTCAAGTATAAATCACTGTAAGGGTGTTTTTTTTTTTTCCCCTATATCAATAAATGTTTTGAAAAAATCTGCAGGGAGAAATAAACCATACAAGTTGGCAAGTAGTTTTAGTGGCAAGTTGTTTTAAAACAACTGTGGTAGTTATAAACAGTAAACAAAACATAGTAACCAATTTAAACACTAGAGATTGTTGTATCATAGGAGCATAAATCATTAACTTAATAATTTCAGCAGCAGTGACTCAAACACAAAATTAAGCCAACAGTACCCCCTGTGGCAACAATGAAGTACTGTATTTCTTACAGAAAACAACTGACACAATTTGTGGTTGCAGCTTGGAAATCCTCTGAAGTCAGCCTTTGGAAGAGAGAGCTCCAAGCAGCTTTAGCATGAAGCACTTTTATGAGGAATTCTATTCCAGGCATATTTTCATAAACACAAACCAGAGCCTATGAGCAATGGAGATGAGGTTAGAGGCATTTAGAGAAGAGGTGCACACATAAATGTGATGGAGACCACTGCTGGGATTCAGACAGTTCTGTGTTTTTAGACAACATTACCGGTAGTTTTCTTGTAGAACCTAGAGGCACACCACTGTTACAAAGTGACTGAAACACAGAAGGGTCTGAAGATGCAGCGTTCACCCTGGCTAAACTCCTATTACGGTAGCACTGAAGGGTTCAGTTCCAAGTATCCCAGCTGGCCATTTACGAAATACTGAAGCATATCTGAAATGAAACTGCACTCTCCTCCCCTCAGCCAAATCCATCATACATCTCTTCCTGCTGCCTGGAAATCAAGCTTAGAGTGACTAGGCTTCTCTCTAGGCATTAGTCATGGGTTGAAAGTTAGGTGGCTGAATCTTAGCTTTAAGTCTCTTTAATTTTCCAAGAAAAATGTGAAACTTCTTAGGATACATGAATTCTGCTCAGCCAAAATGTCTTTTAATCATCACCTTCAGATTTTGATACCTTTTCAAATACATGATAAAGCCAAAACACTGCAGTCAGAGTTGTCACCTGCTTTTATTTCTCTGCTATTTTATTTCTCTGATTTTTCACTATTTCTCTATTAGTCCTTCCAGTAGAGCATTTTGGGAATGGGA
>JAOEHX010036779.1:12321-32065 GCA_025448015.1 Bolborhynchus lineola
GAGAAGAGAAGAGAAGAGAAGAGAAGAGAAGAGAAGAGAAGAGAAGAGAAGAGAAGAGAAGAGAAGAGAAGAGAAGATGCAGTGAAATGCTGCTACTGCTGGTGAATAATCTGTATAATTTATCTGAGTAACCAGGGACTGAGTCAAGCCTCAGCTATCTGAAAGCTTTCCTCCTGGGACAGCCTTCCAAGAATTACAATACAAAACAAGAGGAAAAGAAGAGATTCAGGATGGACACTGCAAAGCTTGAAAGAGACATTTCTGTCAGGATAGCACACAATGGAAAAGCTGAATTCCCAAACCCATGGCAAAGCCATCGCATGGGTGTGTGGTACAACTGCACTGAGCCCAGGCACCGGAGGAGCCCAGGGGTTAATTGTCATGGGCAAGTGCTAATGACAAACAGGACCCAGGACTCATCCAAACAAGCCCAGATGATTGTTAAGGGCTTGAGTCTCCTATCAAAAGTAGCAGACAATATTCTATATGTATTTACAAGTAAATAAACATGGAAGAGGTGCTTTGGCATTTTGGATAGCTTTAAGATGGTCATATTAACACACTAACAGGTAACAGATGAGAATCCTTCATCCTTAATGCTCCAGAGTTCAGATCATTCAGATTTGCATCCATTTACTGCTCCTTACAGAGTAATCAGTTGCTGTATACATTACTAGTTGTCTCTAAATCCAAACTGTGTGTTAATTATGGAAGTGAGATATGCCAAGCTTTGAAAGGGATGAATCCCATTCATACACAAACACCTACCCACCGCGTCTAGCAATAACATACACAAAAAATATCAGGTACCTTGCTTAGTCTGAGTTCTTTTCCTTTCAGATGTCCCCTAGTGTTTGCTTTATTTCTGAAACAGCATTAGCCAACAAAATCCTGACAATGGCCAATTATCATTGCCGTGTAGCCAAACTGAGGATTAATAACCCGTTGAGCCAAAAGAGAAGGCTTAAGAATATTTCAGGTATAAGACACTGCTATAAATCTTTGTACAGAGAAGGATTCTGCATCACTCCCTAGGAAAAATCCCATCACTAAGATGATTTTTGAAGAAGACTGAAAACTAAATAGACAGCTCGGACAATTCCTCAACTTTAGCTACTAGTAAAAAGTTGCTTAAGAGGAAGAGGTGGTTTGTGGAGCTTTGATCTTGACAGTACATCTTGGGTACTTGTTTTTAAGCTTGAGACTATTGGAATAACAGGTTATCTGCAAAATCATAATACTGACCAAAACTCCAGCTGTGACCCCTTTGGAAGACTATGGGAGAAATGAAAGCTGCACAAGTGAGCGCTCCACCATGGCAAACACCTTGGCCTCCTGGAATAAATGGGATTTTTCATCAGAGGAAGGCTATCCTTTTGTCACAACAGAAGTAGCTCACTATTTCCTTACAGGCATGTTAAAAATGCTGTATGCTAAATATGTTAAGAACTTTCTTGAGCTCACAGGTTTATAACATTGTAAAATAAAGACTTCCATTTGAGATGTAGGCTACTGTCAACCATAGAAAACTAAGGAGTCCTTGTTTTGCTGTACTTAGGCAGCAAACATCTCCCAACTCTGGGTCTATTTTAATATACATCCTTGCAAGAAAATAATTAGGTTGTTAAATGTGAGTCAAATGTCACTTATATTATGACTAGTGCATGTCTCTGTGATGAAGAAATGCTGACTACATAAGTTGAATCTCTTAACTAAATTTTCAGCCAAAACTGCAAAAAGTTACTTAATATGTGTGAACAACATAAACTGTAAACTAAAGAGGAAAATTTGGTCCCTGAAATACACTCTTTTACGTCCCAGAGATTATTAAATCAGCAAGTTAGCTCTATCATTAATCTCACTTGAATGAAGTGGTCTATTTGTCTCCAAGTATTTGTGACAAATAATGGAATAATGTAATAAGCAGAGTTGCAGGTTTCCAGCTGACACAGTAAAGACATGGTAGAGGGCACATTGCTGCTCATCAGCTCCTATCAAGCAACATCAAACACCTTTAGAAAAAAGATTTGTTTTGGAAGCATTGTGGGAAATATTTACTAAAATGGAAAGCTAAATGAAGCAAAACCACGAAGTTGGTATGAGGCAAGATGAAATATACTTTCATTTATCCAGATCATTATAAACTCCAATAAATCATGTTAATTTACCTTTAGAAATTAACAAATGTCCTCGATGTGCCACAGTATTTAGTCACTATGACAGTGTAAAGTGTGGGAAACAAGCCACTGTTCTGTAAGCACCCTTCTGAAAGCCCACCCATGCTTCTCTTTCAAATTCTCACCGAGGTTGATATCTCATTGCAAAGTAGTTTTCACGATCTTCTCAGTTCCCTTCATTTTTCACCTAAACTGAAAATCTACTTTTTGATAACTCTGCTGGTGAATTATTAGGAAGGACTTTTGCAAGCACTTAATCTTGGCTGCCAAAACCATTATTCTGATCATGTTAAAACACAGCTCACCATTCAAAAGGGTTAAACAAATTCTGATTGCAATTAATATGCTGTCATTATTTTAGTCACAAGAACATTCTGTTGCCATGTGACCCTCTTATGCACATCAACCCATCAGCTATATTGGGTTGCTTCTACTGTAACTCCAAACATCCCACTAAAATTCAGACAACCCATATTATGTCTCTATAAGTGATAAAAATTGCTGGATTAATGGCATACAAAAAACTCCAAATCCCATGTGTACTTAAAGGGATAAAGGTAAATGTGATGCCAGCATGATAATTAGAAGTGAAAGAACATTAGCTTGCCAAAATCACCTTATGAGGAACCATATACTTTATATTTTAAAACATATGAGCTTGCTGTCTTTCTTTCCTATTCTTACAGCTTATAACCAAAATTCTGGGATGGCAGCATCATGAGGTGTACTGTAAAGGATACACACATACAGAAATACAGTGTTTGAACTCTGTCTCTGCCACTCTGTTATAGAAGGGTAATTATAGAAGAGCTCTTCTCAAGGCTTATAGCAAAAGGAAAAGAGGCTACAGTCACAGGTCATAGGATATAAAACACGAAGAAAAATCACAGTGAAGGCAGCACTGCAAGTGTCCACAGGTACAAAAGTGGACACTTCCACTGTTGTAAGAGGAACCCCGTCATGATTCACCAGCAGAGATTTTGGTCTGTGGGGCCTGATTTTCTCAGAGGGAGTCAACATCAGGTGTCTCCACTGACATCTGTAATACATGTTGACTCTTATTACTTTTAGAAAATTAAAGGTAGGTCACTGAAGATTCAAGGACCAGATTTTCAATGCTCCTTTATGGAAGGTACTGAACATTGAAGATAATTGTAAGACACATCTCTCTGTTTAGTTACCCTAAATTATTGCTAAAACACCAGAGAAAATGAAGCCCTCATTGGTTTACATCTCTCTTTTGTCAGTTACGCAAGTCAGATCTCTTCTGCTATTCCACAGAGCTAAATCTAGCACTGTGTTTTTTTTCCAGGTCAAGTAGATTCATACACTGCAAATTTAACTTTGAAGAAATAATATCAGGGAAAAAAAAGAAAGATAATCTTAAATCTACCAAGTTTAAAGGAAAGAGTAAAAAAGCACAGTTCACATGATTAACTGTCATAAGCACAGCACATACCATCAGAGGTGCCAAAGCCTGACTTGAAAGGTTTTAAATGTTTCAAGCTGTGCAAGCATGCGTTTATTCAAACAGGCAGAACTGATTATGATGATCACAGGCAAAACCTTAGTTAAACAGAGGATGTGCAATTTTTTTGTAAATCGTTATACACAGATTACTAACTATTGAAATAAATGTCTTGTGTGCTTATTAGCATCAGGGTCTTTTTTCTCCCCTCTGTATCTCTGGGAAGAGTAAGGAAAGTTGCAGGTGATGCAGACAATTTTGGTCATTGACACAGGACAGGCAAAAAGCCTGGCGAAAATCAAACTTGATCAAGTGTCCTTTAGATTTCAGAGAGTTTGGTAAACATTGAGGTAGTTTTCATTTCTGAAGACCTCTTTTAAATGGATAAAGTAAAAATGCCACAAACCCCCTATTTTTTTATACATATATATATATATACATATATTTACCCCTTACGTAAAATGTGTACAATCTGGTCATACCATGAAGCTGAATGAACATCTGTTCCTCACTGTGTTAGGAGCTGTACAAACTCCTGTGCTCTCAACATTTTAGGTGAATGAATGGAAAGAAGCATAAGAAATGTTGAAAGTAGGGATAAGGTCATGATATCCATATTATATTTTATGATTCTAACCCTGAACAAAACCTTACTCAGCTGAGCTATATATATTTTTCAAAAACAACTTATTTAAATTGGCACAGATCACTGTTTGGACACTCCTAAATCTTATTTAACTTGCACAAGAGACTGAATTGACAAAAAAGGTATGAAGCAAGCTAAGAGTTTAAACAGAGGTTTGTAAGGGGTCAGTTTTGTCAATATGAAACTTAAACTGGCATCCCTTTAAGACGGTAGAAGTGTATACTATTGTAGCCACATTGCACCTTCAAAACAAGTAAATGCTCACAAGCCCACTTCTGAAACACCATCTTCACTCACCAGCAGAGACATAAAAACATCTGGAGGTGGACAAACAAAACATCTTAAGATAGAAAACCTCTTTACGTAGAACACGACTGGAGCTTACACCCTCAGTTTAGGTGAGGAATAGTTCCCTTCCTAGATGGCAGTCTCCTCCATACAGCCAAATCAGTATCAAATTCAGGAACAATACTGTGAACTTCAACTTACCAAAAAAACAAACAGTCAATATAACTTGATTTCTTTTTTTCTCAGATGTCTTGTTTTATTGTCTTATCATTTGCTTTCCCAGCAGGAGACGCCTGACAAAGGTCTGGTTTTTAGCAAACCATGAGTATCTGCTCCCCTTTTTGAAATGCTGCAGCCATCATCCTTCTGGATGACAATGCAGAGCTCAGGTTGTGATTCACAGAACTGTCTCTTGTTAGGATGGACTATGCTTAAACCCGCTTAATGAGGAGGTGTTAAAAAATTATCCTCATTAAAGTATGTTTAATGTTCTCCTGGCTGGAATTCCTGACCTGTTAGGAGTTCAAGCACTTTGAATAAATGGGAATTATTTGTTCCATTTTTTGGACTATGTGCAAATTTGATTTCTTCAGGGTGACAAAACATCCTGACTCCTATGCCTGGCTCTTTGTCAGTTTTTCCGTTCTTCCATTTCATGATATCTTGTTTGAAATAGGATCTTTAACAAGAAATAAAAGATTAAGCTGGTTTTCTTTCTGTACACATAATGAACTGTTGCACCAGTCTCGCCTCTTCTCTAAACACAAACACTTCCATCTTTCTATACTTTCTCATACATGTACTCTTTACAAATATGTACCAATTGCTGCCTGTGTTATTCAGAAGAATAATATGCAACCTATAGTGTATTGAAGGTGTCATTCTACAGTATTCTTAAATTTGTAATGGAAAAAGCCAGATCCAAAGGGAAATGTAGGAGGTTGATTAATACCAGAAAAAGAATAAATAAGATTGGAAACAGAGCAGATGCCTGAAAATCTTACTTGTTTCTACCTAGGGTCACTAATTTAATTTTCTCCTACCGTCCATGTGGTTTTTGGTTTTTAATTTCCAGGAATTCCTGACTGTTTACTCTACAGTGAACCAATGAGATTCTGAGGCCATGGTTATGATGTGGGAAATGTCTCAGTAGTATGTGTTCTTTGTTAAAAGTTGCTGAGGAGCTGCCTTGGTGTAATTGAATAAACACTAACTATCCCACTTTTAAAAGGCAGTGTAATCTGCACATCAATTAAAGCCAAATGTCTGCTTAATGGTTAAGACACTGCTATGTGTCATCCTCCCGACATTCAGCAAAGTGTCCCACAAGTGCCTTGAAATCAAATTGCCAGAGTTAGAAAAATATCTTCAAAAAGATGTGTGAAGGCAGATGGCTTGTTTATACCATTTTAATAAGAACAATGTTTTTCTAATAAAATCCTGTGTGATTCATCCAACATGTAAAGCGCAACGAAGGAAAACAAGGAGTGGGCTATATGCACACACACGCCAGGTTCTGATTATGCAAAGGGCTCCATCTCCTACCCGAAACCTGGCCGGCACTGTGCTCCAACACCCTTGGTTCCTGGATCAGGGTGAGAAGCTAGTAAAATGATGGCCACCCTGCTCAATTCTCCCCTTGCCACATTCCCCCCTGCTTCAAACAGAATCCTAACATTAAATGTAGATGTAATTGTGAAAGAAATAACAGAGGTGCTGCCACTGGCACTTGGTAGATGTCTGTCTTGTTCGAGGTCCAACCTCAGTTGTCCTTCCTTGCCTCTCCCATTGCTAATATTCCTCCCAGTGCTTCACAGATGTTTTCTTATCATGCTACTGAGTGGTTATTTTTCAAGTGGCTTCTCAGAGCAGATGTTCCACAGGCACGTGAGCTTCATCCTTCTGTTGACATTATTTTTCTATAAAAGAAGTGTTACTGCCATGCTGCTTTTAAAAACAAGGAAAAATAAACCCCAGGAGTTCAAATAAACAAATGAAGCATTGTTTATTTGTTTAAATACCTGCCGTTATATTATAAGACAACCCTTGTCAGGTTGTATGCTGTAGTTATTACCGCATGTTTCACAAAGTAGCTTTTTCAAAATATTTCTTGCTTAGAAAGGTCTAGTCACTATCTAGTTGCAGGACAACTCATTTAGCACTTAGCAATAAAGGCTACATGAGAAATAAAATGTGGCACACTTATGTTTACTCTTTAGACACACACCATTTCACCACCTTATTTTGATTTTCTCCTTTAATGGAAAAAACACAGAATAAAATATGCATCATTTGGGTTTCTGCCAGCAGGTGAGTAAATTCACACCCAGAGAATCCTGCCTGTGCTCCCCCAACCAAGTTCATGCACAGGGCCTTGGTCTTTTATTTACTTAGTCCTAGCATCTTTCTATTCCACTTTTAATATAGTGTTTCATTCCAGTTATTAATGCAGATATATCCACTTTCTGCAGTCCTGCTCTGGTTTTTACAGGGTGTTTGGAGGTGCTGCGCGTACACTCAGCTAGTTCTCAGGTCAACATTTCAATCTCATTGCAGAGAAGTATCATTGGAGGCTGGATTTCAAAGAGAAATATGCAGCAAAGCAGCCATGTGGAAATAAAACTGGGTTGGAGGCACTATCTGAGTGGAGAAAATAAATGTTATATGAGTTTGGGAGCTACAACCAATGGCAAGGTTTCCCCCAGCGAGAATTAAATTGGAATAGCTCCATGAATTAGAACTTTCACAGGAGCTGTGCCAGTGAAAACCAGCTGAAGAGCTAGCCCACAGCCCACAGATTCTGGCTTTAACCAAACTGCACATCACACCACATGACCTTGATGTGGAAGCATGGCCTTGAAGAATAAGCACAAGGGCAGAAAATCTTGATTCAAGCTCCCTCACGCCTCTGCTCCAGTTGGCCTTTCCATAAAACCAGATCATTAAACAACACTTTAAGTGCCTGATTCATCCTCTTTTATGCCAGTGAAATTGTTGGATCCAAATCAGCATAAAACTGGAGCCACAGAGGGCTTAATTAAGCCCAAGGATTTTGAAAGGGTTGATTAGCTGATGTTTTTTTCAGATCTTGTATGTATTAAGCACCAAATGTGTTCCTCTTGCAGAGACTTTTTAACTTCCAGAAATCTAGGACCTGGGGCTGGAGAAGAGCAGCAGTGTGACAGAAAAAGGTAATTGGGGAATATGTTTTGATGTATTTGTTCCTGATTTAGCTATACACCAGCTAACTTTCTGTATGTCTCTGAGACTTCTGCTCTGAAAGGCAGCTTCATCTTGCACTCACCAGTTTAGGAAGAACAAATCCAACTTCTTTTTACAGTCTCTCCCTCCTTAGATTAACATCTTTCCCACTGTTCTACATACCACCAAAACATCTGGGGTGCTGGCCTGTGCCAGAACTTACACCAAGTTGTCCATTGGTCGGTTGTCTCCAAGGATAGAACAAACGCCTCATATCAGATATCTCTCTTTTCCTCACTTTTTGCTGCAATAAGAAAATAGCGCAATGGTTTAAAAAAGAACCCCAAAACCACAAACAAAACCACCCCAAAACACATCAGTGAGACACAAGCAGTTTAGAAGCGAAGGTGAGGAAAGAACAAAAAGGCTAAGTATAGTTTTGTGCGTGCATGCATGAATTTACACAAATAAAAACATTATATATATAACATGCTCTCAAAATACGCAAGATGGGCAAGAAATCTCAAGGGTGAGCACAGAACATTAGCAGAAAGCAGAAGAGAAATGAAGTAGCTGAATGAAAAGAGTGGAAAGTACTCGTGATTGGATTTCTACTAACTGGGAAATCTACTAAGGGAAAAGTGGGAAATGTTTAAGTAACTGTTGGAAAGAGTGCAGTTGAAATTCTTCCCACTTCAATCTAAACAGGGAAAAGTGCAACATAGGCCATTGTGGTTAGGTAAGGAATGAAATGAAAAGAGTTTTACAAGCAGAGAGCTGAAAGCTTTAAAAAAAGATAAACAAATCTGGCGCAGAAGATTTGGAGGCACTGTATGTAAAAATAAGCAGAAGTAAGTTAAAGGATCAAATTAAAGGAGCAAATGGAATTACTGAATGCTAAACTACATAAATATTTCAACTGACAGCAATGAGCTTTTCAGACATATTCACATTAAAGGGAAAATATAATGGTGGTCTTCTAAAACTGCACCAAAAAAAATGAGAAACAGGGACAAAGGAAGTCGTCTAATAATAGCATAGAGAAAGAAGGAAAAAAAAAACCCAAGGATTGTATTACTGTTCCTGATTTAGAGCCCAGTCCTACAGGAACAGAAATGCATCTCTTTCTTTACTTTCTCAGCGGCAGGTCTTCATTTGCACCAAGAGAAGGCCAAGATAGAAAAGGGAGGGCAAAATGTGCCACTTTGCCCACCTTTTCTCCCAGCTGTGAATATGGAGCTGGTTCAGGCTGCTGTGCTTCTAAGAGGAGGCACAAAACTCCTGCAGATTTTGCCTGGCTGTAGTGGTTGTAAAGGCTGAATCACTGTGAGTCTGCTGTTTTCTGAGCGCTTAGGAAATTCAGCTCAACATGACACCACGTAGCAGAGTGCCATAAAGCCATTAAAACAATGCTTTAATACATTTTACTTCAGAGAAATCCCAAGGCATCTCAGCAAAACTTTGATAACTCCCTTCCTATTTTGTTGATACCTGTGCCCAGGAAAGGAAAAATGATGCTAAACATTAAGGCAATATTAAATCTCGGTATAATATATCAGGCCTTGAAGAGCTATGAATGACAACCAGATAGTCAGTGACCTACAATTTTTGGACCTGAAACACTGACTTGCTTTACATGACTCTCTTCTACCAGATGGACCTTCAAAGCAAGGCACTTATGCAGAGGAGGATTTAGTGAGGGAGTGGGCTAGGGAGCCTATAACCCCCTTTGCATCAATATATGCTCATGCTGCTTGACAGAGAGAGGCACTGCACTGAGGTGGACAAACTAGTATTTTTCTTTCAAACTCTCTCCCCATCTGGCTCAACACCTGTTATGCATTAAGCTGTATTTCAGTGACAACGGAAAACATTTAGGATGACCTAATAGATGTGTACAAAATAATGAAGGAAGTGATAATGATGCACACGGTAAAACACTCTCCCATCCAAGAGGCTCCACAGCCATGAAATGTGGCAGAAGCATTCTAAACATAAACATGAATAAAATCCAGTAAGAACCTTTCTCACCAGAATAAATAAACACCAGAAGAAGTGGTTGCACTGGGCAATGAAAACAAACTGCAACAGTGACTTAAGTATTTTCATACTATAAATAAAAATACAAAACATTGGAAATTGGGAATGAGATAAATGCAACACAGAAATCAAAAGAAGACACCTGGACATGTCCATGTGTTGCATATGGAATAAAAGCAGCTGTAAAAGAGCAACTGTTTATTACTATTAGAGTTATCCTTACCTTATTCATTCTTTTGACAGCAAATGCATATGAAGCCAAAGGCAGACACACCATTACAGTGGAATCATAAATAAATACACACTTACATGGTTTGCAAGAACAAATCCTGATTTCTTATTTTGAGGTATCACTGTTGAAGACATTGGCACTGCCATATTATGCCTGGCCACTCATGAAGCATGTTAACCTTTCAGAAGTAAGACCACTGTTACTAAGACTACTTCCTGCTTTGAAAAGCCTGCCTGACCTCTCAGACTGACTTGCCTTATTTAAAGTTAGTACTGTACCTGACCCCCAAATCCAAAACTTTAAAGGTATATTTCTGTCTCTGCATTTGAAACTTAAACCCTTCTGGGCCTTGTTCTTAATTAGTTTTATTGGTCCCACATTGATTTACACTTGCTGAGTGTGTGGGTCTCTATGTTCATTCTGAGCTGAAAAAGTACGTATACCCTGTGTTTTGAAACGGCCTTTGAAAGTAGTATTAAATCCTTAATAATCTTAAAAATATGGGAGTACATTCAATTTCTTCAGTATCTCTACTGCCTCCCAGGTCTGCTAATTTTTGCTTTGAGGCACAATGCCCATATGTTCACATACTTCCAAATCACAATGGACAACAGCCCTCTGTTTATACACAGGTCAACTCTCAGTCCAAGCTTCTTTTCTCAGTCTTCAGAAGATGTTTTCATGTTGTTCTCAATAGGCTGTGCCTGGAGGCAAGAAGCAACATGGTTTTGTTATTCCTTTATATGGATAATTGCCGATTACCACCCACTATGGACGAGGGGGGTTGTGCCATGTTTTGGCCCACGTGTGCTGCAGCTCTTGCCCTATGTCCCACAGCCAAACCACCAGAAAGTGGTGATGGTTGTCACTCCCCATTGCCCTCTGCCGGTTTGGAAACCAGCCCCTGAGAAGCTGCGTCTCATTATTGCCATTGGACAGTGCTGAACCACATTTGCGTACAGTGATTAATTCAATAAATCTGGTATGCAGGAAAGAAAGGTCTTGAAATTGCATTATTCCAGTCAAAACGCCTGTATGCCCTTAGGAAACAAATACAGCAACTCCGGTATTGAGGAAAAAAGAATTACTAAGAATTTTAAAAGGGGATAATAATTTGAAGTCACAGTTTTTATGTATCAGAACCAGCTTGGTAAAACAAATGCTTTTTTAGTGTTATCAACTGCTCCAAAGATGGAGCATGGGATCATAGAACAGACATGCAAAATGCAGGAACTGGATGATCTTAAGGTTCTTTCCAATCCTAACTATTCTATGATTCCATGACTTCATCCATTGAAGGTTTTTCTTTAATATTAAAAACTTGGACAGGTGTTTTCTATGCCACTATGAAACAAAATCATATCAAAAGGAGTAATACTTGTGTGCCCTATAAATCAGATCAAAACCTACAATTTTGACTCACAGTCAGTAATGTCTGCCTTCTCCTTCCTCCCTTAGCTTTTAGATGAGAGAAGGCACATGAGAATTTTAGCATCATTTTTTTTTTCTTGCTTCTCCCTTAAAAAAATATAGTAAAATTGAAAGCTTTAGTAAATCCACACACCCTATCCTCACGTATTAAAAAGCTGAAAGGTACTGGTAAACCTTAGAAGTCAAGGTGTCTAAACAGGTAACTCTTCTACATCATCTTAAGGGTCTTTCCCAACCTCGTTGATTCTGTGACTATGATCATTACCACAAAGGTTCTAATATTAAACCACTTCAGTTGATTCAAAAGTGTCATAGTGGCCTGGGTTTTTGTAGCCTTCCTAAAACTAAAGTTCAAAATTACAAATGATCATACAGCAACAAAAGCTTTACAAAAAAAAAGCTTTCCTTAACAGTCCCCTTTTTTATTTCAAGTAGTTACCATAGAGAATAGCAGTGACCAGGACAGAGAGAAACAGAACAGAATTTCACCCCTAAAGCTACTCAATATGATTTTGTTGCTTTAATTAAAAAAAAAAAAAAAACAAAAAAAAAAAAAACCAAACAAAACAAAAACCCTTTAATTAAAACGAAACTCTGCTTTCCTAATCATTGGCACCAGATACATAACAGTTGCATGTACTCTGTGATTCCTACTATGTATCTCCCAGTTAGCCCTTCGAGGACAATATAATCTAATTTCAGAACTCTGAGCTAATAAAACCAGGGTGAGAAGGGAGAGTGTTTCTAGTGCTCTTCTGTGGAAATCTCTCGTGGACCATTTTACTAAAAACAAAAGTGAGATTCCTTTTAAATCCATAATTTCTGTATTCAGTCAGTAAAGCTAAGTTCATATATGACCTCACCGAACAGAAAAAAAGGAGTGCGATGATGTGAAAAAGGTGTTAATTTTCCGTGTTCCATTGCTATGAAGTCCTAGTGTCCCAAACTCACTACCTAAAACATCAGTTTAAATGAGATATAACAGAACAGTGTATTCTTATTCTGCAGCTGTCATCTGGCTTGCAAAACCCTTTCAGAATTCACAATTCCTTGTTTACTTTTCTGAACTATTTTTTTCAGTTCACTGGTATAATGAAAAGAGCATCATCTTCATACCAATCATCTCTAGATCATTTCTCTACAGTCAAAAATTCATTAGGAACAACCATCTTCAATGAAAATGCAAGGGTTCAAAACCTACACTGTTTATTTATCTGAAGTACAAGAACAACTTGCACTTAAGGTCACTGTGACAGCATACCCTAAGGTGTTACATGTATTTAAAAATACATCAGAATCTAGGTTGCACAAGTCTTGCCTACACAATTGTTCCTACATGTACAGATGGCAGATGCTTGCACCATGTTATGGACCTCAGGACTTTTTCATTCTTTGGATCTGAATAGCAAAACACATGACATAAAAGCCATATCATAACTAGTACTTGAAACTAAACTCAAAACCTTACACATTCAAACCACTGAGCACTTGTAAATTAGTATTTGTTTGTTCAATAGCTTACTGCAATATCTTGGATGAGACTTTTCAGCACAAAATCCTGATTTTGTTCATTGTAAAACAAGACCATTATCAAACAAGACCATGACCTCTTACCTCATCCTGTACTGAACTTTTGCTTAACTTCATCAAAACTTAGATAACAGCCACTTTTGCTTCTGTAGTCTCTCTGATAAATAAATAATGCTCCTTTGAAAAAACTTCACCACAAGTTCATCTCAGTTCTCCTCTTAAATAAAAGGGTGTATTTTTTCTTCATGACCTCTTTCCTAGAAAAGACAGATAGATTGTGTGCAGAGCTTATTACAAGATTGATTAAGATAATTGAGGTATCATTTTCTCAGCTATTTCTGTGATCATTTTTAAAGGCAGAGATGATTATGTTTTTCTTTCACCCATCTGGGAAAGCACACTGTGTTCTCATATAATATGAACATTTCAGCAAGGATGTGAGGCCATCTTTTCAGATGCAGCTAATAGCTTTGCCATTAGGCCATCCTCTCCTGAGACGTCATTTTTCTTATTAATAACTGTCAACACTACCTCTTTTTTAGAAACAACCAACCACACCTAAGTCTTCTCTTCCTCTCCACAACAACAGCCAACATTAAGTCCAAAACGTGGCTACGGTTGTGAAGGTTCTTCAAGATTCACCTTCCTCTTATGAAAATCTCTACAGACAATCCCTTTTCTATAGCACACGTTTTAAGAATTATTATTGAATATTTATGTGAAAAAAAGAAGCTTCCTTTTTTTAAAGGTCACCTCAAAATTAAACTCCCAGTCCCATAGCTTTTCTGGAGTGCCCATATGCAAAATTATCTTCTCTTTTATGCCAATCTTCCTGTGCCATAATTTAAGTGAATTACTCTTAATTGCATCTAACCTTTCAGAGAACAAGATCCTGACTGTCTGCTTTGTCATTTTTTACTTAATCCTTTTTTCCCTCTGTGCTATTCTATTTCAGGTAACTGTGATATCAGTTACTGCAAGAAGCATTCCTGTTCTGAAATACAGGTTTTTTTATCTAATATTAGATAATTTTCCAGATCTGTGATGATTACACTCTGTTTCACTGTGATCACTTTTATTTCAATCTATTTTAACAACCAGTTTTCTACCCAGAACTTTACTATCAGTAAGCTCCAGTCCTTAATGCTTGAAAAGTTTAATACTTCAAGTCAATTTTTTTGCCTCTACTTACCACTAAGATAAACCCAACATGTTGGTTAGTAACACATGAATGAGTGTATATTACAGTATATTTAGTTTGTATCAGTGGTTTGAACCCTTAATTTACTATTTTTCTGGAACTCGCAGTGGTAAAACTTTCCTACTGGATTTAAAACTAGTGATTTCCAAGTATATTTGTGACATCTAAGCAGATTTAAGCTTTAGTGTCCATACCGTATCTAAGCATCTGTATCCACATTTAACATTCTTGTTTATATATATACAGAACCTTTGATGTACCTTGTGCATCAAGTCCAATCATTTTATATACACAGGCAAATATTGCTGCTTGCTCTGCATTTCACTTAGTGTGATAATACTAATAAATTTCTACTGTTCCAGCTTACTCTTTAACAAGGTTTTTTTTCTCAACTACCAAAAATAAGGCATTTGAACTAAATTGTTTTGTGAAACTGAAAAATAAAATCAAAACAAACAGTAAGCTTTGAAAATTTGGATAGTAATGGTGACTCCTAGTTAAGCAACACCTCTTTCAGGACTGCCTAAATCTCTTCTAAAATAAACCTCAAATTATTCATTATCTATCTGGAAAGTTCAATGCACTTCACAATTTTGCCAAAGAGTTTGCTTGTTCTGACTGGCAGCAAAATAAATATGATGGGTGGTCTGTTTAAGGCACCTGTCCAAGCCCAATCACATTACATTTTCATAGTATCAACAGTTGAAAACACTATAGCTGTTGCATCAAGAAAAGTGCATGGGAATATCTCTAAAGCAGATGGCAACTAGCACATCACAAAAGCATGCAGATTCCAAAGCCAATTTATATAGCAAACCAGCATCTACCACTGAGCAAAGGGAAGAGTAATTAGCATATTCAAATGTTCAGAACTTCCCAGCATCACGTGGTTTATGATAAGGACCATGAAAAACAATTACTCTCATGTAATACTGGCATTCATTTGGACAGGACCAACTTACAGCAAGGTTGATTCAACTAAGTAAGTTCCTTTGAATCTGGAAGAATTCATTTGAAAATACTGGCTAAATTTTGCATAGCAGAAAACACTGAAAACCAGACAATGATCTTCTTAATTCAAACACTTAAGTATTTTGGTGTCAGTTCTTTAAAAGCAATATGTTTGTCATGTCATTAGTGTATCAAATTTTACTGTAATTCACAGGTAAATCCCTAGCTGTCTTTGCAATTGTTTCTAAAAACACTGATTATGTTACTTGCATGCTTCACATTGTCTGAAAATCTAATTGTTTCATTTTCTACATAATTCTGTGTTAATTGACTCAGAATGGAGTCATCCAGTTACCCACAGGTGGCCCAGTTTTGCAGGTTTCACATGAGAATTCAGATATGTAATGGAAAAAAAACTGCTCTACACTTAGCCTTTGAGCAGACTCAACATCCTGGTGCATAACCTTTCTACAGTGACCTGCTCATATTCTTCATACTCTAATTTCGTAGTTCCTCTGCTGCACAAAACAAATCAAATCCTTGCTATTTCTAGCTTGATGGTGTTTATTTTAAAAACAAAGGTACATTTCAGATATGACAGAACTGGGTCATAACTATCTTCTCACTCAACCAGCGTACTTCAACTGTAAGTTTGTACATCCGAACAAGGATGCAATTAGACTTCCAAGAGACATCATTTTCAGTGGCCTGCTGATAATGGTATGGTCATGGAATCCAACAACACAAAACCAAAGTAGAAACTTAGGATGTGCTTAATTTCATCTAACTTGAGATGTTCAGACTTCAGATGGATATAGCTGAGCTTATGGCCATAGTCACCCTTTACAAACCATAGAGAAGACCCACTGCCTCTGTTGACTACAGAACAGGATCAGTGTTACAGACCCAGAAAAAGATACTTACACCCACAAAGCCCAATTAAACAAAATAGTAAAGATCAACCATAGTTTTTATCCTGGACACATAGAAAAAAATAAATATTATCATTATTTATTGATTGAACTTATTATCAGACATTACTAATGAACTTATTATCAGACATTTCTTATTATCAGAAATATGTCTTTTGGGACATATTTCAATTTAGAAAAATAAAAAATAACAAATGTACCTATGATAGTCACTCTGCATATTGGTTTTATATTAATTCCCAAATTTATATGTAGGAAAAGGTATTGATATATACTGCATGTCCTTACACAAAATGCCTATGGCAGGGGGGTTGGAACTAGACAATCTTAGAGGTCCCTTCCAGCCCGACTCATTCTATGATTCTTTATCTGGTTTATTATGAAAAAGATACACCAATGTTTTATCTTCAGGCATTGCAAACATTATCTTAAAAGCCTAAAGTACAGTATTGCATAGTTCATCTTATCTCAATATTAATATTATATATCTGTGTATAGACATGTTGGATGCTCTGTTTTGGAAGAATCTGGTGCGTCACCACTAAAATAATTGAAGACATAGCACATTCAATTTAAAGAAACAGAGTTTCCATTAATCCACTATCTGAAAGCAGAAGTATGTATCTTTAGGACATGCTCTGATTTAAAGTCTTCCAAAGATCTCAGTGGTTGGTCTTGTCTAACAATCACAACATTGTACTGTAAATGTGAACAAGATACTAATTTTCCCAAATGAAATGCTATAAATTTAGGTCAATATAAACCCGTCAGAATTATCCCTCTATAAGTTTCACACCAGGGTGTGGTGCTGCAAAGTTGAGGAGCTGAGCTAATAAGTGCTGAAAAATAAAAGATGATTCTTTATGGCACTATGTAAATTGGCACCAAAAAACCCCAAATGCTTGCACCTATGCCCCAGTTTTCACAAATAAATGCCAAAATGTGGAAATTGTACAAATAAAGTCCCACTAGGATGAAAACAGGAGAAAAGCAACAAATAGATCTGTTAGGGAGGACTGTATGCCAACATTTCCAGTGTTGGCATAACTTTTTACCTGCTTAGGTTCAGAAGGGGCAAATTAACCAAAACCAGCATGAACACAGGCACATTCTATATACAGATTAAAAAAGCAAGTTCTGTTACTTCCATGTTCTAATGCCATTACAGCGTTGGGAGTCCAAAAGTCTCTCTTCTTGGGTTCAGTCTATCTCTGGGTCAACCAGAGGGAGTTACTCCACACTGACAGTAATGTAACCAAAACCAGACTTCAGCATTAAGCAAGCAAAGCCGGGTTTTGTTGTGACTGTATAAAGCCTTGTACTGTATAAAGACTGTATAAAGTCTAAATAATAAAAGTATTTATATGAGTTAAGGCCTATTTCAGACTTTGAGTACTATACATTGACGTGAGATACTTTGGATGGATAGATAGCACTTCTATGGAGAAAACAAGAGAACTTGCCAGAACATGTGCTGCCCCTTTCTGCTTTCATGTGTACTTGAACTGGTTGCATTAAACATGTCACACTCTGAGATGACAGATCTGTGCTAATACACTCATTTATGAACTCCAGTGCAGTAAAATCTCACCAGAGCATTCCTATTAATTCCAAGAATTCTTAATTCATAAATCAGAACTTTAAAAATTAGTTTAAATTATGAGTTTTAAAAAAGGAAATTTTTTTTGTATGTCTGGATTTTAAGGTTCATGTTTTCACACCTTTTTCCTCAGTTCAGATTCCTTGTGTCCTTATTCAGTAACATACATGCAACAACACTGGTCCTCAGGAGAAATACCAAAACACAATGAAATCCCAGGATATAACAAAATTGCCAGATACACAGTTTAAATTAACAAAGGATCCTTCATTCCAGGCCCAGCAATTTTGCTGAAGACTAACAACATTGTGGTTGCACTATCAACATCTTCCCACAAGCAAAGCTCCGATGGAGCTAAACCCTCCCACAGCACTTCAGATTTCCCCCAAAAGTCCTGAACTTGAAGTTCTACGGCCAAGTCGAGTTCACTGCCCAGGGTGAGCATCTTTGAAATACCGTCTGATAGATAAAGCAGTTCTGCCAGCAACTGTCAAGTCAATGTAAAACCAGTCATACCAGTTAGCAGCTGCATCTCTAATCACCAATGTATTAAATAAAAGGCAAACAGCACCAGTCCTCATATTAATAGAAAGCATCTTTGCCATTTGCTGAGAATACTGCTAATGTGGTTTTGGTAAGCCCTGAGCATGTCTGCAAGATTCCTTGGGGAATTCTGATTAAGGAACACCCCTCTTTCCAGGTTCCGGCAGACTGTAAGCTGAACAAGATGGGCCAAGGACCTTGCCTGGGAGATGCCTGCAGATGCAGCAGCTGAATGGACATCCAGATGACTCAGAAGCAGCAAATGTGCTGCAGAGAACAAGCAGAAGAAACACAGGCACCAGTAATGTAGCCAAGCCTGGATTTCTTTTGGCAGGGTGCTGGGTAGCTGCAGGCTCGTGAAGGGAGCTGCCTCCTGTTGTCCCTGGGACTGTGCCCTTGCATTTTTTAAAACAAATAAGATGGCATGCAGTAAATAGCTGGATCCTGCTAGCAAAATTATCTCACGAGACCCTAAATAACAATTATCTCTTGGGCCAAAAAGAACATGATTTGTTTATTTATTACTTGTTTACCTTGCTGTGGTAACTAGAAACACTGGGTCCAGATCTCTTTGGGCCAGACGATATTCAGATGCAAAATACAATTTGCTTTTCTCTTTGTGGACTGATTTCCCCCACACAACTCCATGGTAAATCATATCTGTGATGAACAACTGTATGCATGTAGCCTAGCCAGGGACCCTATTTTTCTAAGAGAGCTCAGTATCAAAATATACTTCAGGCTGGACAGAAAAACATATAAATTTACATATTTTGACTGTTGCTAATTTGCTAAAAATTTTTAAATTTGAAATTAAAAAAATTAAAAATATGAATGGAAATATATTTGTCATTTGGCTTGGTGAGGGTATGAATAGTTTGTCATGATAAGTGGACTACTAGGTTGTGCACCTGAATAACAATCCCTATGGCACTTCCTACCTCTACTGTGGCAGTTGTGCAGAGAACTCTTTAAAATCACTTTTTAGAATAAAATATGCCAACACGTACACTAGAAGAGAAGACCCAAAACAATACCCATGCCATATAAATTCCACGTCAAAGCATTGCCCCTGATTCCCAATGAATGTAACCACCTGCAAATTTGAGGATAGTTGGTTATTTTTATCAGATCACAGTAACTGACATAATGGTCTTAAAACTATTGGACAGACCCCTCAGCCTGTAAAAAACTGGGAGAAAGGTAGAAGTTAAAAGGAATGTACAAAAGAGGCATAGAAATTCAGCATTTAATGTTAATGCCTTTAATAATGAAGAAAGCAAGTATAACATAGCTATCTCTCAAGCAGTAAAGACTACGTATTAATAATGTGGTCTTATATAGTGATGAAAATGACACAATACTGCAAAGAATTAAAAGGGGTGTGTGGAAAGATCCAAATACCTGGTATTTATACTTCCATACCAAAATCACTGCTTTTGTCAAAATCACTTAAATGTAAATATAATCAACTAGATATCAGTTATACTTTTTTGTAGCCATC
>JAOEHX010036781.1:0-16107 GCA_025448015.1 Bolborhynchus lineola
CAACTTGGAAAAAAAACTGAAATCCCCTCCCCCCCCCCCCGAATCCTTCAGGAATAACCCTCCTCTCACCTCTAGCTGCGGGTGGCTGCTCTGTGTTACTGCTCTCTGGATTCAGTGAGCCTGAAGGATGAGGGGCCTGTCCAGACCCCAAAGTTTCACTCTCCTCACCGGGGTTGTCAGGAACATTCTCACTGCAGTCAATTCCTGGCACGCTGCGCTCCAGAGGGCTCAGCTGGAGCTCCTGCTGGATGTCTACACTGGCTTCAAACTGAAAGAATGCCACAGAGGCTGGGGACCCAAGCTGGGCCTCTGCATCAGTGCTGGAGGCAGGAACAGATTTGACGTATTCTTTCAGCATTGCTGACCCAGAGGGATTTCTTGCTCTAAAACCTTCTGTTACGGACCCTGCAGGACGAAGAGGAGGACCCAGCCTCAGGAAGCTGCTGTCCAGGCTCTCTTGGTCACTGAGAGGGGATTTCAGAACGCACGCAACAGTTGGGGACAGCTTTCCTGTGGGGGTAAAGTCAAGTCTTTGGGTAGCTGTTGGCTTGTTAAATGCTGCATTTTGACTTTGATGCATTTGTGAATCGACCTCAGCAGTTCCATCCATCACTGGTGATTCTGACAGAACGCTCAGGTTGATTCCATCTCCTTGATCATCTGCATCTGAGACACACTGTTCTTCATCAGAGACGATTTGTACATCTTTGCTGCTTTCTTGCTTCACCTTAGGTCTGTTGGTTTGGGCTTCCCCAGCAGATACTGAGGACTGGTGCTCTTCTGCAAAGCCTGATTTCATGGACTTGCCAACCACCAAATTCTCACTGGGTGATGGCTCATTATGTGTTATGTAGACTGTGTTGTCCTTCTGCTGAGTGCCCCTTGGAGATCTGCTACGTGACCCTGTGCTAACAGCACCTTTGCTCCACTCAAAAGATGGGGTCACCCGGAACCTCTTTTCATTCAGGTTAGCTTCCCATGCTGAAATCTCACAGGACACTGACCTCTTCCTCTTCTCTGCAGCTTTATTATTCTCTCTGCTTCTGACGTAGAGTTTTTCACACTGCCAGTGATACGCGTGTCCAACTCCACAGATCCACAGCACAGAGTTGTCCTTGCTTGCATGACCCACGTTCTGCACAATTTCCAAGGCTGGGATCTGCTTGCATATGGTGCCATGAGTGTGTGCCCAGGTCACAAGGTTGGTGAGATCCATGCAAAGTGAGCTGGCATCGCTGCACTTCCCATCACTGGAGGTCTCATTCTGCAGAAATATGTTGGAGAGATTTTTGTGGGAGAGGATCTGCACAAAGCAGCAGTCCCAGAGACTGCCCCTAGCCCTGTTCAACCGAATAGTAACTGTAGGTCAGTGACCCCTGGCAAATCTGTACTTTCTCGGGGGAAAGAACAAGGGAGAAGTATCTGGAATCAGCTCCACAGCCTCCCCACGGCCTCCAGGGCTCGTACCTCTGGCACCACCACGTGCATCCAGGGGGCAATGGGATATGCAAAGAGGTGGTTTGGGAGCTGCTTTTCAGCAACTAAAGCCCAGACCTTGCATCCCCATGGCTAAAACTTGGTATTCTGTTAGAAATACCTAAGGTATCTTTTATGCTATAGAAGAATACTCACCATGCTGCTGCTGTCTATCTCTCAGAGCCTTCTTTCAGGTGGAGATCTGTACATGACTGCTTGAATATTCTTTCTTTTTCTCTCAGAGCCTGAAGTAATAATAATACATGTCTATATATATATGTGTGTGTGTATATATATACACATAAAATCTGACTAGCAGATGCAACTAAACTTAGTCCGAAAGCCACTGCAGAGCACATGTCCTCATTCAGGTGAGTCCCCATGGAACTCCACTGGGCTGTACATAAAAGCTGGGCTTGTGTCAACATTTGCAGGATCAGCCTCTATAGAGACCTGAAATACAAACACTGCAAAGCGCATTGTAAGAACCAGGCTCTGGGAGATGCTCCTTTCAGCCCTCTGTGGTTGGCAATCTTTGCTTCCCCAAAAGGAGGGAACTGCACAAGCAGAAGTCCCAGAAACAGTGAAGCTGGTTCGGATTCAGACATTATCTGACTCTCCAACAGTAAAAAGAAGAGGAAGCAGCACCGGTATCGATCCCTGTGTTCCTCCATACAGCTTTCAAGTAACAGGATGGGTAATTTTAGCCTCAGTGCTGCGCTGTTTGTTGCTAGCTTGTGAAACGTGCAAGCGTTTAACTAATATCCACTGTGTGCTTTAAACACCAATCAGACCAAAATCCCTATTTTTAAAGCAGGAAATGCGTTTTGAGCGTTTGGCATGGGATGGGATCTGCTGCCACTCTGATCTCCTCCTGAAGCACAGAAAAGGGGGTTGGAAGTCACCTCAAACGGCCATGTCAGCTGCCCTTGGTTGAGCTCTGCCCAAGCTTCTCCTGAGAGGTGTCTGTCAAGCTGATGTCAGACCGACCCAGGGACCACGCAACCTGCTCCTGGGCAGCCCAGCATCAACCTCTGGGAATCCACTTCTCCCTCTGAAGTCAAGCTGAGTTTTATCTTCGTGTCTGACCCGTGCAATTCCTCCCAAAGGCCCGAGCTGCCTGGACAAGCTAAAAGGAATTTTCATGCCACTAATTTGGTGCTTCCAGGTTGTGTGGGAAAAGGCAACAGGAACGGAAGCCCCGCACAGTCAGAAGGCCCTGAAATGCCTGACTTGGCAGATGAACATGGCGATTTCTATCACAGGGAATGCTTTTATCCTTCCTTATCTCCAAGCACATGTCTTCCTTTTCCTGAGCTCTTTGAAAAAGCCTTTTTTCTCTGGCAATCTAGTTCTCAGTAAGGGATCTGGCAACCAAACAGGACCCCCCTTCAGCCCACCCCTGCTCTGGTGTTCACCTCCAAAGAAACTAAGCAGCACGAGCCTGAATCTTACTGTTCCAGCTGAGTGGGGGGGAACTGAAATCTGTATTTCCCCATAAAGAAGAACAGATACTTCTCCCCTGTTCAACTAATGACAATCCACGGTGATTGTTGCATGCTTCCTAAAATCCCAGGATCCCTGTGGATGGGGAGGGTCTGCACTTGGGGGTTTTTTGGAAACCTTCTGTCTGGTTTGATACCTGCATGGCTGGGAGTGATGCAGAGGTTTCATTATCCTTCCAGGAGAGGCTCCCATCTGATAACAGCACCGGGCGTGCAGGACCCACACCTCTGTGCAGCAAAACAGGACATTCCAAAGCTCTATGGTAAACGTTTGCTTTTCATTTTGCTTTAACCTATTGGGAATTTAGTGCACTAATAGAACCTGTAGTTTGGCGAATACATGCTCACTTGAGGGGAAAGAAGTGTTGTGTTTAAATCTACCAGATGTTGCTTAACCCCATGCCTGGTGTACACAGAAACACTGGAGATGGCAGCACTGTATATGCTTATTTTACTGCTGTCATCAAGAGAAAGGTGGCAAGGAATTTCCAAGAGGTCTCCAGTACTTCAGGGGAGCTCTTAAAACTCCAAACTGACTAAAAGCATTGAAACACGTATTCTGGCTTAAGACTTCCCTGTGTGTAGCTTGAGCCCTGAGGGGAAAACCCAAACGCAGCACTTTGTGTTCTGCAAACCCAGGAACCTGGATCAACCATCTCTGTTCCTCTCTGTTTCAGTGGGCTCTGTGCAGCGTTAGGGTGTGCTGAAGGTTCACTGAAATCCCCTGCCACACACACACACAGAGGCTTCAAGCAGGGAACCTAAATAAAGAACCTAATTGTATAGGCACTGAAAGCCCTTTAACCACATTGTTCCTGTTCCTCCACCCTGCAATAGTCCTGGCTGTGTTTCTCTTCAGTCTTGTAAGGTCCATTTCACAGATGAGAAACCTGAGGCATGCACAAAGCAAGTAAATATGAGAGCTTTGCCTTTTCAGCTCCAGATAAGACAGTGCAGGAAACTGAAACAATCCTGGTAGGAAAACAACAGGATACAGAACAGCAGTTCTTCAACTTGACTCCCGCCCCCTTCCCCCAGCAGGGATTGTGCGCTTGAGAAACACTTGCTGGAGCTGGAGGGCCAGGGGAAGGGTGGAAAATGCACATCCAGGAGGGGGTGTACGGCCAGAGAGCTGCCAGGACGGGCAGAGGACACTGAGGGGATGTGGTGGGGAGGGATGGAGCTGCAGTTAAACACATCTGGTTGCAAGCCGGGAGTCAAGAGCGGAGCAGAAGTAGCTCAGGGCTGCCAAAACCCATCGAGCTTGTCCCAGCACTTCTTAGCAAGGGCCTTTGGGGTGGATTAATCATTTCCCAGCACATCGTTTTTCCTGTTCTCTGCAATGTTTGTTCCTCTCCTCCCCCTCCCCCTGTACAAGAGCCTTCTCAGCACCTCTTCAGCTCTTTTCCTGCCTCACCACATCCTTCCAGGGCTACCTCCTGCCCTCCCTGCAGAAACACAATCCCAAGCAGCATTCTGCGCTTGCTGCAGGGCGGCATTCCTCCATGTTGAGAGATGCTCCCGGAACATGATATCCTGTGGATGTGAGGGCGGGCAGGGTCTGCTGTTAAACATTACCCTACAGCTCCACATTCCTGAGACAAGAGAGGTTTTGTTCAAAGAATCAGACCCAACTTTCTGCATGGGGCCCATTTATCTCTTCTCTTGAGGGGCTGCGTTACAGAGCTGCTGTCCTTGGAACCCTGAGCTCTGCATCAAGTTGTCTTTAACAGAGCTACTAAAAGCCACAGCCAGCTGGCACAGGATTGCCTGGGCCAGCAACTGGTAACCAACCACTAAAACCAGCTCTGCTAAAGGGCAAACTTCATTTAAACCCACTAATAGGACCTAAAGTGGGAAAGCTGAAGCTAGTGAAGGGCAGCAAATGCAATGAGCTTGTTCCTGACAGTGTCAGTTACCTGATAACACTGATAACAAACTGAGTGCCACCAGGGGAGAGGAGGACACTGCTTTCTGTAACAATTCTATACTGGCTGCTTTACTCTTCCCAGGATTTTTGGTTTCCAGCCCTGAGGATGAGTGTATTGTGGGATCACAGAACTGACTGTGGGAACGTGCTTGGTTCCCTAGCAGCCTTTTGTGTTAAAATGATCTTCTTTCACTTAATTAGTGGAAGGAGATGTCTTTTGGCATGAAGGCACTTGCAGGAGTGTTTGTTGCTCTTTTAATTGCTTCTCTCCCTCTTTGCGGTCTTTCTCCTAAAGCACAAGCTCTGCCACTCGTGGGATAACATCAGCATCTCCTGGTATAAGACTGCTTTGAATCCTGACGGTTTCGCGCAGTCTGACCGCCGCAGGCTCCCAAGGGAGATGGGAATGATGTAAAACCTGGAGCCTTTTGTTTCTTTGGCCGCAGATCTGGCCCCGGGGGCCGCCAGCAGCCGCTCTGTCCCCGGCAGAGGGTGCTCGGCCGCCGGCCACTCGCCTTTCCCTGAGGGCTCACATCGAAGCTCTGTCCCGGCTCCGCGCTGAATAAATACAACTATCAATGCAGGAGGTCAAGGTCCTCTCGTATTTATAGTTCAGGTGAAGGCACCATCCCAATGCACTTCCTTATTCCTGCCAAAGAACCTTTGCACTTGGAGCTCCAGATACAGAAACCAGCAAAAACGTAGTGCAAAGCTCTCGCTGGAGATTTCCTGAGCTCTCAGCACGGGAAATGTGCTATCTTACCCCAAAAAACACAGCCTGAAAATGCCGACTGATAACGCTGCCTTGGCCAAGGACACGAGCTTCTCATTTCCCAGCCCATGGCGCGCTGGTTTGGCTCTGGCTCTTCCCATTTCTGTCCTGTCAAGGGCATTTTCTTGTATCAACCAGCAAAACCCAACATCCTGTTTGGGAGTTTGCTGAGGGGAAGTTGCAAATCTTACTTGTTTAGTTTGATTGCTCAAGCGGTTATTGCAGTTTGGTATCTTTCTGAGCAGCCTTTGAAAGTTTAACTAAAATCAGCACGTGGCACAAAGTCATTTTTCCCCACCATTTGCTAAACTGAACTAACCTAACCAATGCTAGTAACTATGAGCTAAACTGAACACATGATGCAAAGCCTCAGCCCCGGAACAGGGAGCTGGATCCAAGCATCCATTCCTTTGATCAGAGGCAAACCCTTCTTCCCTGCTGTTCCACATCCCGTGTTCCCTGCCCGCACAACAGAGGGAATATGTTACTTCACAACACAGCGTGGTGGAAATTTGTTATTAAAGAGTATTTGTGGTGCATCTGTGACTTGTAATTAGACAGAGTTGTTCACAGGGAGATGCAGTAACCTACTTTTAGACAATACAGAGCAGTTTTAACGACTGACACCTCAACTTATTCCCAGGCTTGAGGATTTCACCTTGAATCTGCAGTGACTCGGCCTGGGGGGCTGGGAGGTGAAAATCAGTCTCACAAGCAAGAGGCAAAGAGCTCTCAGCTTTACATCTTGAGTGGCTGCGAAGGTTTGCTCAGGATGTGATGGCAAAGGGCTCCTGGAGGGAGAAGAAATAACTGCTGTGTAAACAAGGAGCTTTCAGAGGAGGGAACATTCCCTCTCTGTGTGATCCCTTTTTGCAGGCTCTGCTGGGGGCTCTGGTGGGGAGCACAGGGAAGCTTTCCTTCCCATGACAAGGAAAGGTGCTTGTCCCTCACAAAACGCATCTTACCAAGCAGCAGCCAAGGGTTTTGCCCACAGGCAAGTTAATTCCTTCATGCTATCTGGCAGTGCTGGCTGCTCATCTGCTTTCTGTCACCCTTGCAGGCTTTGTTCCTATTCTACTCTTGTCTTTGTTCTGAAGAGCCACTCTCTCCCTTACCTCCTCCGATGTCAACGCTTTGGGAAGTGTCCCATGGAACACAGCAGTTGGCAGGAGGACAAGTATCCTGGAGCACCTGGAGGACAGGGAAGAAGGGAGAGGGAAGGTACTAGTTATTTAGGAAAGGCATCTTAAAGCAACCCAAAGATCCCTTGCATGGGATGAGAAGAATAAAAATTCCCTGCTCCAAGAGTAAGTCTGCATGCAGTTTCCCTAGGTTCTGGATGGCAGGCTTCAGGCCACAGCTAGGATTGGCACCATCCAGAGAGGCATCAGTAAAAGGCAGTGGCTCCCAGTTTCTGTCACCCACTTCTTGAGTGCTGCATTCAGCAGGAGCAGAGAGGCTCACGGATGACAAAGACCCCAGATGGATGGCACCTCGCCTCATGGAGAGGCAGTAAAGCCCAGCACTGGCACACCTAGCTGCTGACTTGGAAAAGCAAGATCCACCCTGGCATGGCACCCGCGAGAGGCTGCCAGCCCTGGCCCCAGAGCAGTGCTAGCACCCCTTCCAAAGCATGAGCAAGAGCAAACAACTAAGCCCACCCTTCAGATTGAAGCAAAACCTGAGCCAATGGCCAGGTTCAGATCGGGACTTCTCGGCTGCCATCGCCCTCAATGCACAACAGGCACTTTGGAAACTTCCTCCAAGCCCGCCCCACACCCCAGCTGCTCCTGCTGGAGCTCCTGGATGATGGAGCTGCCAGGGAATGCTATTGGAGAGGCCCCTCAGCTGCTGGTTCCCTGAAGCCTGCCCAGAACCTCGTGCCAGCTTCCCAGCAGAGCTGCTGGGGGACTGGCCACAGCCACACTGGGCTGTGTATGTGAGCCCGTTTGTTCCCTCAGTGACCACATATGGACTTGGGTCCTCACGACATCACTTCAGAGGGAAGACTCTTGCTAACTGACTTCTAGCTGTTGCAGAACTCACAGGAAGAAATGAAGTATTTTGTTCACAAACAGAGTGTTGGTTATGTATTTTTGGGTGCACCTATTGCAGCCCCATGGGTGACATGAGGCACCCCTCATGCAGTGCTGCTCATCATCACCCTCTGCATTCCCTACCCTGGCACCTGAGCACCTCACCAAATGCAATATTAAACCTTCTAAAGGATATTGGGTTTCTTTTGTTCCTTTGGCAACTGAGAGCTCGAGTGCCCTCTGTTCTCCCGGACTTCACATTCTGCAGGTCCACGTCTTAATGTTCTTTTAATGCCTAATTTAATACTCCAGAGTTCTTACTACACACTCATTTCTGTCAGACAAGAACTTGCTGCCCAGTTTCTTAGATAAGGAGATGGTCATTGAATGAGCAGACATCGCTCATCAGCACCCAGAACCTAACCACCAAGAAGTGCTGTGGGCAAAGGTGGGTTCATCTTAGCACCAAGGGTCATGGCAAACCCTGCTGGTGCCCTCAGTGCCAGCTCCTCCATCAGTTGAGGGAAGAGCTCACTTCCAGAGAGCAGCTGTAACTGTACAGGGAATACCGAAACGTGGGTAGTGTCTGCATTAATACACCAGTTCTGGGACAGTGGGAGTAGGCTGCTGTTTCTTGTCGGACACTTCCATCTAGTTTGGTCAAGTAAGAGCACTCCAGTTTGAAATCTGGAATCAGAATGGGAAATTTCTTAATGTTTCAGCATGTGGAACAGCAGTGGGTCTCCATCCCACAGCAGCAGAAGCCCCCCAGCATTGGGAGCAAGGCTTCCCTGTGCTGTTTCCATTGCAGAACACCCTTCAGGAACACATGGGCCAGCAAACAGGAGCCGTCCGCTGCGTAATTATGGCACTGACAAACCCATTGAACCTCAGCAGCTGCCACTGGGGAGATTTCATTCATTCCCAGTATTGCCTTTTAAACTGAAGTGCCACTGGAACAAACACATCTTTGATCCAAGTAGGAAATCATTTGGAGCTTTGTGTTTAATAGAGCTGAAGCCCTGGGAAAATGATGTCTTTATGAGGCTGTATGACAATGAGGGGCTCATGGCAGGCACACAGCGCTTTGCTGTGGCACTCCTCTTACTTTCCAGATGCATTTGGATGCATTTGTTCCTGAAGCAATGTAGAAACAAGGAGCTGAATTCGCCTGCGCTGCTAGAAACTGCAGCATGACCTCAGAAAGCAGTCAGGAAGAGGGAGGCCAATTCTGCCAGCTCTAAAATGGAGCTGGTGTGTCTCTCTTCCTGTCCTCGGGTGCTTCCTGCCACCTAGGGTCACTTGTTCCTCCCTTAGCTCCAAGGGAATCATTGCACTAAGCAGGGGGTGGAATACACACGGCCAATATTGTGCTAGAAGGCCACATCTGTGTGTGCATGTACCTTCAGGTTGTAGGCCACCTCTTCCAATGCTGCTGCAGCTCCTCCCAGGATACCCGCTGAGAGAAGTTAATGAAAAACACTATTAAAGAAGCCATGTGAAGAATCCAGTAAGGAGACATTTTGCTGTGCTCCAGGCATGCATTTATAACCTGCAGGATTAGAACAAACCCTGCTCTGCAGGGAAGCCTGCTGAGGAGGAGGTATGTGGGTTCTTCTCCCCTGCTATGAATTAGTTGTGGTGATGCTCTATGAGCTAATCTGGTCCTCTTCCTGGATAGAGCAATATCTCTTCAGACCCAAGTACATCCCCAGGCATGTCACAGGGATATTCTTAAAGGACAGCAGCCCTTTGGTGTTTATCACAAGTAAAGACTAAGATTGAAAGGACTGACACCTCATACTGAAGCAAAAGTAAATCTCTCTTTGCAAACTTTGCAACAGCAAAGCAGTGAGATCCATCAAATAGTCACTAATGATTCACGGAAAGCAGTCACTAGAAATTCCTAATTCATTCATTAGCTGTAGTTCACGGGCTTGGGTTTGGCAACAGAGCTGGAGAAGCTGTGTTTTCTTCCTAAAAAGACAATGTTGGGACTACATGCTAACATACCAACTTGCTGTTAGTCCTTAAAGATTATTCCCCTTCAGCAACTGCTTCAACGTTTCGTTTCTTAGAAGGCTGCTTTAGAAATGCATGCATGAGAGTTCCCAACAAAAGCACTTCAGCTTAGTCACTGATGTTGTAAACTTTACCAATCTAAATTGTAAACTTTATCAATCTAAATATTACTCTTAGTTAAGGGCAGTTGTATCAGCTGAGAAATGGGAGCTGGCTCCTGCGCAGCAAAAGCTGATGTGCTGACAGTAAGAGGGTGATCAACGCTGTGGTGGTGCCCTACATGTGCTGCTCCAGGGTCCCTGTTTCCAGTTAAATGACCTGTGCCCAGACAATGACATTCCCCGTCTGGAGTCACCCAGCATCTGTGTAATATCCATCCCCACAGCAGATGCAACAGGAGACAACCTGAGGCCAGAGAGGAGGTAGGATTTCAGACAACAGAACCCCAGCTGCCAGGTGAGCGGTGGAGCGGCGGTAGGAATAATACATGAGCTCCCAGTTGGTCTGGTACAGCTCAGCTGGGACCTGCCACTTCACTTCCCATTGATCCCAATTCCAGCTGCTCTGCTGGAAGAATTCCTACAGCCCAGCAGCATGATAGAGACTTGGGAAAACCAGGATATGGGGGTGCTGTTGAGAGAAACAGGCATGGGGGCTGTTTCTGTAAGGCCTTGATGGTCTAGTGTGAGACCACAGGACCCTGACGCTGGCACCATCATTAAAGGGCAACAAAACAGTTCTAAGGAAACGAAGGAACATTCCAGTCCATTTCAGAGCAGGTCTGTAGCACCAGAAAGGCCTCTGCTGCATGGACCTCCCCCTGCAGAAAAGTGACTAAAGCAAAAAGGGTCTTCAGCACTGCAGCTCCATTGCAGGACAGAGCTGCAATGAGGCTCTTTCCCTGCCCCAGGACAGCAAAGGGAGATGTGCTTGTGAGGAGGGTTGTTTGTATAAATAAATGTTCATTCTTGGCAGTGGAATGCAAACTATGCTGAAGGGCTGGAAACAGACCACTTTGTAAAGCTGAGGCCAGAGCAAGGGAGGGCTGGAGCGGGGCGGTGGGGAGGAAACTCACAGTCATTTTTAGCAACTTGGAGAGTTTCTCAAGCGTGTTTGGCATTTTTAATTATGCTGATGTAGAGCCTGGTCCAAGGACAAAAGGAGTCAGGAGCACAGGATAAACAATTAGGAAATTTCATAGCAGCCAGGGAGGGGTGGTGCTGTTTGTGGGTCTGGAGACTACCCTGGAACATGGAGCCATCCTTCATAGTTTCTAGACAGATGGAATTTGAATGGCTTGCAGAATCTTCACCTAGGTCAGGAAACTCACATCGTGGGCTTCCCAACATCTACTAAAGGCATAATTTTTGATAGCCCACACAGGAAGGAGATTAGTCTGAACTGCTGCTATTTGTCCAGCTTTCCTGAGGGGTAGGAAACTATCTCCCTATGTTTGTACTGACTATCTTCGAACCTCAGACTTTACCATGTAAAATAAACCTGCCATTTCTGGCGGTGGAGAAGATCAACTCTACCGTATCACATCACGGAGTCATGGCCTGTTTGTCTGGTTTCCAGGCTCAGGGCATCCTGCAGTATCCCTCTTTACATATGTACTGGTGGAAAAGAGCTTAACGTGTGTGGAGAGGTACAAGGGGCCTGTGTGCTGTTGAGCAGAACCATCAGCAAAGGCCCATCCGGGAATGGTCTCTGATGCTCCCCTGCTCTGGGCTCCATGGGACAGGGCTGTTGTGGAGGTGAGGAGAGGAACTCGTATTCTCTGTGAGCTAATGGAAACTCACAGAGGAGGTATCCAACTTTGGGGCATGAATAAATCATTAAGGGTATGAATTATTCAGCGCTCATCCCTCTAACGTGCTAAATTCAGACTCAGGAGGCAGCAGCCCTGGTGTGGGGGTTTCCTTTCCGAATATTATGGATGTGTGACAGGTAAAGGAATCGAAAGATTCAACTGAAATGATGGGAAATCAGATTAAAAGAATAATTTTTAAGAACAGCAGTAAAACACTGCTTGAAAGAGTTGGGATACCTCAGGCTGGTGTTGCAGGGGCCAAGCTTTCAGCTCAGTGGTGGTGTTGAAGTAAGCTGTCCACAAGAGAATCACCATGGGAAATAGGAATAAATAGCAGCTTGGGAAATTGGAAATACAGGCTGGAGGGCAGAGTTGGAATTCTGGGCCCAGAATCCCTACAGAAGCTGACCCAACTTCCCAGGATCCTGTGCCTAACACAAAAAACCCCACCTGGATTTCTCAACATGGGATCTTGGTAGAACTTCTTCGATAATTCACCATTTCTGGGCTTAAGATACGTGTTGCAAGATTAATATCTTTGCCCTATGGTGCTTTTTAAGCATTCCATTTATTATGAGCTGAAATGGCTTGAATTAAGAGAAGCACTGGGTTGGAAGGGCTGGAAGGATGGCATTGTTAAAACTGCATTGCTCTAATGACTTTAATTGTACAACCCGAATGACCTGTGGCCCAGGTAAGCAGGGGCCAGCCACCATCCATAGCAACAGAAGCAGACCTTTGAAGGCTGCAGTGAAGAGCTGCAGTTGTGGTGCAAGTTGCGGGGGGTATAATCAAACGCGAGATGAATCCAGATCACTCCAACTCAGAGTGGAAGAAAAACTCTCCCCCCCATCCCGTGTTGAAGAGCCAGGAAACGGCTGGTTCATCCCTCACAGGAAATGAGTCACCCGAAAGCATCGGCCGAGATGGGGAAGTTCTGAAACAACAGGGACTGATAACAACAGAATCTGCATGCAGCAAGTCCCTCGTCCTGCCCCAGAAAGGAGAGAAACGTAAAATGGGAGCTCTTGTGGTTATCTTTAACTTGTGAAGCTGCTCTAAGTGCTTGCAACACAAGAAATGCTATAGGAATAGGCTGGCAGTGCTGCTGAAAGGTGAAATTGCAATGTGCAATGGGACACTAAGGGAAGTTCCAAGTGCAGATCTATTTGCTTGTCGAGCATTTTTCAACCTTGGCCCTGGAAGGGGGCCTCAAAGTGCTGTGGTGGCTGTGGCTGTCATGAAAATCCTACTTTGGGAATGAGGCAGAAACAGCTCCTTCTATCAGTACTAAGCATATGGATCATGGGGAGAATCCTCCCCTTTGCTAGCAATGTGCGCTGCTGTAATGTCACACATCTGCAGGTAAGGAACTTTTCCTGAGCACTGGAATTGCAGCCAGCTCTCCAATGAGTTTTCCACCTCTTGTTTTCAGGTTACAGACAGAAACGCTGGGGAAAAGAGGCGGGGGGGAACCCCTTTGCTAGTTTGCAAATGAAAGTTGTTCCCTAGAGTGTCCTCCGAACATGGAGCTATTTTAAACCCACAAAGGAAAAACCGCAGGAAAAGGGTCTTTCTTGTTTCAGCATTTTGTTGGTTTTCCCTGCACGGTAAATGAAAATTCAAACAGATAACAGAGGCAGGAAGGGCTTAAACAGAGACAAACCTGGGTGTGCCCCAGCAAGGCCTTTGGAGCATGTGAGTAACCAGAGCTGGAGGGTGGGACCGTTGAGCTGGGTCCTACAAAAGAACCTGATGTCTCTTTTCTCCCTTCTTTTGGTTTCTTTCCCATGGCCGTGTTAATGGGATTTCTTTCTCAAAACAACCCAAAAGAGATACAGGCAAAATGGTTGATGAAATGTTGCACAATCAGCATTCCCGCTACAACTAAGGCAGATGGGAGTGAGCTTGCAAGAACCTTGAAGGAGTCTTTTAAGCAAGGCCACAGCTGCACAGGGGAGCTCTTGGAAAAGCAGGAATTCTTTGGTGCACCTCTGTTTGCTTTTCCAAAGATACCGGACAAGCAGCTGGTGCATGCAATGAACTAATGACAAGAGCAACTAGTGATCAGTATTTAGCATTAAGGATTCTTTTTCTAAAACCTTTATGCCATGTTCAAGGTGCCTTTCTTTAGGGAACACTTCTTCGCAAGTGGACTGAGGTATCCCATGTGATTCTGTCTCCATACCATCCTCTGCTGCGGAGGAGTTTCTTACTTACAGTACAGAGAGCAGGGTACTGTGAAGGGAAGATGAAGTGAAACACCTCCATGGGAAACAGCTTAAAACCAGGCCGAGTTCAAGAAGGTACCTTGTGGCTTGTGAGCTGGGAGTTAAGTTCCTGCTCTGCTTTGATCAAACCACTTTATCTCTCTGGCTCTCATCTCAGCAACTCCAAAGTGGATCGAATAATCCCATCATTTTCCCATTCTTTGCCTCATCTGAGTTGTAAATTTCTTATCTGTGGCCTTTCATAGGCGGTACCCAGCAAAATAACTTTGGTTTCAGCTGGGGCCTTCTGTCGCCTGGAGCAAGGGGTAAGAACCTATTTTTCTCTGTTTTAAACTTTACTGCTGGAACAAGCTGAGGAGCCCAATAAACCCAAGATAGGAAAATGAAAGCTACCAATATCAATGGTACGAGCTGCTGTCTGCTCCTCGCCCTCTGAGCATTGCCCCCGCTCTCAGAGAAAGTAAGGTGCCATAGGAATCAACACAGTAACACGTGCTTGGGGGAAAATAATAGATGGTTTCACTTTTATCACTTTTTTTTTCCATATTCCTGTGCCTAGTGTGTGCTTCAGAAAGAAATGAGACTATAAAATGCATGTCTGGACCTGTCAAAGCCACCTGCCGTTAAGCAGAAACACTGCCCCAGGATAAGACTCTCCATTTCATGTGCACTCTGGTTTTCCAAGCCCTCTTCAAACTTCCCTATCTGCCCCTGACGCGCTGTGCTGCAGCTCAGGTGCTTCCAGCAGTGGCACTGCTCTGTATTAGTGGTTACTGCTGCTGAGTGCTGGCTGACAGAGCTGTACAAGAAGTGTGGCTGGGCTGCTGAGGGACGAAAGCTCCTTCCTACAGTGAAGGTCTGTATTACGTTGCCTGGAAACTCTCAAAGGAGGGTTGCAGCTAACGAAGCGAGGTCATCGTGGGCTGGATATTTGATATTTGACTCAATGCTACACAAGGGATGAGGTCTGGGACAATTAATTCTTGTGCTGCACTCAACAGAGAGGGTTATGACAAGTGAGGCAAAGAAAACGAGGAGAATTCCCAGTGAGCAAATACTGTCTATGTTTAAATAGAGACACGCAGCATTTCATTAGTGTCCATGGAGAGGAACCAGCCAGGGCCTTGGGGCGCAGATCCGGAGGTCTTCTCAGGCTCCAACAGGACCCTGCTCCTCGTGTGCCTGTTCCTGCAGAGGAACAAGGTAAACCAGCCCCGTTCCCAACGAGGACCAGGCTGGGGTCTGCTTATCCCTTATGTTTTGGGGGGCCTTCACCTCAGTGAGCTCGAGGATCATTTTGAAGATCTAACCCATTTAAATCCATTGTAGTATGCTTCAGTTTACCAGAGATGGCCCAGCACCTGAAGAGCAAACCTTCTAGAGGCCTGAAAATCCCCAACGACCAGAAATCCATGGATTTTACCAGAACCTCTGCACAAGTTAAGACCTACAGCCAATGCCACACATTAAGAGTGAAATAAGCTGATCTACTTAACCACTGAGGTTCACCTGACTGGAAGAGGAGCTGCTTTGGTCAGCAGTGTCAGAACTGTAACTTAGGACAAAATATTATCCTCATACCCGAGCAGAGCAGGTATGCACTGTGTCTTACCTTACGGCTTGTCTCCCCACAGGGAAATCTTTATCCTTAAGACATTAACTGCAATTAAACCGTTTTAAATCGCATCCCTAACGAAGCTGCTAAGCGCTGTTGAGCACTTTCACCTCACTCCTATGAGGAGACCGCGCTCCCTCACCCGCGATGGCAACGACCGAGAGCGCTCCGCTTCCTGCCCGCGGCCAACATGGCGGCGGCGGCGCCGCTCCCCGGCCGCAGCTCAGGGGCTGCCCGTACTTAAGATGGCGCCCAACGCGTTGGCCCCCATGCGCTGCCCCCAATCAAGATGGCGGCTCCGTGCCGCCTCTCGGCCTCCTTCCCGCTCTTAAGATGGCTCCTCCCATCCGCCTGCCGAATGGCGCCGCGCCCCGGGGCTTATCCCCGCCCATCAGCCCGCTCGCAGCCAATAGGAGGCGTGCGCTTCCCTCCCCTGCCATCAAGGTGACACCTGCGGTAGCCAATGGGACGCCGGCGCGGGTGAGGCGGGCCGGGCGCCGCCGCCATTTTGTGAGTCTATAACACGGAGCGGTCGGGCTCGTTCGTGCTATTCCGGCGCCTCCGCCCCGTTCCCGACGGGTCTCCTGCGTGTGCAATGGACGGGTGAGTCCCCGCCGCGCTGAGTCCGCACCGCGCCGGGGGGCGGCGAGCGGCGCTGCCGGAGCCCAGCCGGGGTGCGGAGGAAAGCAGGGGGAAGCTGCGGGCCC
>JAOEHX010036783.1:0-31555 GCA_025448015.1 Bolborhynchus lineola
GTTCACCCAGTCATCTCATAAGGTTCATTTCTCCTGTCTTGAATATGGTGTCCCCTTTTTACGCTGTCTCCTCCCAAATCAAATACGAAAAAGAGGACCAGACTAGAAGCATTAGAAATGCTGGGTGAATCTGTGTCGTGGTGTTTGTCATGACTCTTTTAATCCATGGACAGCATTAATTTCTGAATGTTATTTTCTTTTTTTTTTTTTCCCCTCACTATAAGTATTTTGCTCACATCTTTGGAAGATCCTGTTGGATAGGTGTTAAATAAATGAAACAGGCTGTGCTCTTTCACACATGGCATTATGGAGTGCATGACGAATCCCATCAGGACCAGGAATCCTTGCACACATAAGCCTGAACTGATCCTGTTGAGCTTTCCTAATATGTAAGGAATCTATGCTGTGTAGTGTAAACTTACACCAACCAAAGTAAAAACTGAAAGAATGAAGATTACATGAATTTTGTCACAAAACCATTTCTAGGGAAGAATACACAGAGCTGCTTTCATCTGATGGATCATGTGTTTTCTTTTTCCAGGAAATTTGTAAACTTTCCTTTTAAAGTTGGCCCTCCACTATTAGTGGTACAGTCCACTTGCTGATCAGAAGCACTTGCTCTGGTCAAGTCTCATGATGTCATGACACAGGACAGGAAAAGGTGCCAGACTGTCTGGTCCACAGATCAGTAAGGGTGCACTCACGTCAGCTTGAAAGCAGAGTCTTCCTTTGGCACTGCATGAAGGTTGGTTTTGCACTGCGTCTGATAACATTTTTGTATTCACACTATGCAGATACAAGATGAATTTGGACTTGCAAAGGAGTTCAGGCCAGTGCTAGAGGCAGTGAAAATGTAAATTATGTTCCTAAAAAGGACAGCCAGGATGTCTCATGCGAAGAGCCTTTGAGAAACACAATTCATCAGTTTCAAGGCTGACCTTTGATTCAATAGTGTTTACCACAACAAATTCTCCATGACAGTGGACTGTTAGATATTTAATCTACCAGGAGCTACACGTGACCAACCTGAGGCATATGCACTGGCAAAATGAGTCAATAATACATTGACGGCATGTCTGAAACAATGCAGATATACTTGATTACAGTATGATTTTAGCCTATGAATTATTTGACAGTGTGCTTTTCTAATTCAATAGAAGAGATTGGATGGATACATGGAAAAAAAGAATAAATGTGGGATGTGGAGGGTATGTAGAGACCTGAAATGTAAGGACACCTGTTTTGTGTGGACATCTGGACAATAGCTGTAAAGTGTATAAACAAAGACGAGTCAGGAGAAGTAGTATACCACACTTACATAGGCAAACCCTACAGAACAAGAGACAATATCAAAGGCTGGGTCTGTGAGGTCCCTGATGGGCTGCTGAAGGAACTGCTCAAAGACTTGGAGAGGTTCAGCCTGAGCTCTGTTAAGTGGTAAGGTAGGGTGGGGTACAGAGTGAGGAATGAACGATGAGGTTATCATGGTTCCCACAGGAAAAAGCATGCTTAAGGGATGCTCTCAAGGCACTGTGCATTGTGCAAAGCTCATGGAATGTTTAGCAGAAGAGCAAAGGCAGCAAAGGGAACACATCCAAATGCATGAAAAACTACAGAGAAGGCTGTGAGGAAAAGGAGCTGGTAATGCATAAATGAGCTGCACTTCAGTATGCTTGTCTGCCCAAACCCTGTGCCTGACCACTGCAGTCTGTCCTGTCTCATTAAACCTAATTTCTAAGAATTTTTCTGGATGAGGATTGTCTTCATTCAGGATTGGCATAATGCTAGTGAACCTTGAGCTGGAACAGCTGACAAGGAGGACAGGAGATCTGGGAAAGAGCTACCAAAGACACTACAGATCTAGGGGATAAGATAGTGGTCAGACCAAGGTCTGAGGATGTGCTACTAGGCAGATCAAAGGCCGAAGCCAGCTACTACAGAGGCCTCTTTTTGTCTCTCTGTGTGTGAGATGAGACCTGCCAGCAAGCTTTGAGCCTGGTTAGCTGGAGACTAAGGACCATTTATTAATGCCTTGTGTGAGCACTGCTTTGTGTCATAGGATGCCTGTGCAGGTGCTGTTCTCATATTTATGTTGAGCTTATTTGTGAAACAAGCTTCTTTAACATACCAACAAAAATAATAGGGACACTTTTATTTCTAGGATAATCCACATCTGATTAGATTCTCATTCATTTATTGCATTGGCTTTATAGATATGTAATTTAGGTTAGTACATACCACACCACACTTGAAATTTTAAGTGGGTTACATGTTCAGCCTTGTATCATGTTTACAGAAGGATACAAAGCAAGAGAAATCACCAGCTAGCTTGCCTAGCTAGTCTAATGGAGAAGGGTGCACCTTCTGATGCAATGCTGTAACACATCCTGCTCCATTTCCAAGCAGCAGTTAAGAGTTTGGTCCTAATCACTCTAAAGATTGCAAACACTAATCCCACGGGTGGGAGGAGATGGTTCATGTAGAATTCAAATGCTACCCTTATACAAAGGATATGTTGGAATCAGAGTATCAGCTACAGAGCTCTGTAAAAAAACAATCTAAAGACTTCTCTTGAGGAATACTTACCTCCCTTCAAGAAAGATGTCTGGATTTAGAGCTCTTGGTATATTCTCCCTGCTTTGTTTTACAGCGGTTGAATAAAAGCTTTACTATTGTTGATACTACTCTGGTCAAAGGACACTTTCTGTGGTCTAAATAGATCTGACAGCAGGATAACTTCTGAACATGAGACCTCTCAAGAAATAAAAAAAAAGGGTAAGTATTGTAGGAAATACTTAGTTTACATTTCACTTGCCATGACAAATGTATGCTGAAGCTTGCACAGATCACAACACAGCTTAAAACTGAATTATTGTCAGATGTAAGCAGTAATAGCATTAGAGTCTATGACCTTACTTGACAACACATGCTACCTGTCAGTGATTCAGCGCAGAAGCCATGCTGTTCCTCCAGGCTCTGTTTATAGTCTAACAATCAGTTTTGAATACCCAACTGGCTTCCTTCCCTGGGGATGGGGAAGTTTTGCCTGAAAAGTGAGGATAACAAGGACTGTCCCAGCAAGCAGAATTCATGCTCTTAAAGTTAGAAGTGTTATTTTCTCACAGGGTAGAAAGATGGGTAACTTCTCAAATGTGAACAAAATAGGTGAGCGGTCTTTCTTCATATCAAGGTATGAGAAAATTGGTCCTGGAATCTGGCCATTGCTTATGGCTTTGCAACAGCAGAAGCAAAGTCAAAGCAAAGATATTAGCTGTTTTGACTATTGCTATGGTTCTGAACTCAGTTTTGAAATAAAAATCATTATATTCTTCAACCCCTTTTCCTTCAATCATTGCATACTGGAAATTGTCTATTCAATCTCCTGGAAGGCTGTAAAAATCAGAGTTAGAGATACAAAAAGGAAGAAAAGTGAAGCTTCAAGTTTTGAACAGTTTAGCCAAAGACTGTTAGATAATGAAGTATTCCAACACAGCCTAAAAATACTGCTGTGATAGAAACCAAAACACCCTTTCTCTTCTATTTATACTCAGCAAGTGGGTATCTGAGATATTGTTCAAATTTTGCCAGTAGGTATAACTGGAACATCCTCTTCTGCATTTAATTCTAACTACCCTGCCTTAAAAAGTAAAACATAATGGAGACAGAAGAAGATTAAGAATAGGTGGCAAAAACTGTTAGAGGCTGACAGAGTGATAAAATGTGTTTCTAAAATAACACAATCTCCTCTTCCCAATAAGACATTAAGTGTTCCACTATTAACAGCTCCACAGCCCTAATTTGAAGATTAATTCATGGTTAAATGCTTACTTTCCACGTTTCTCTTAATAATCACTTTTGAATAACTCTTCATCCAAAGAAGGTGAAGGAAATCTAACAGTAATCAAGCCTTTTTGACACTACAGATATTAATTGCCAGTTTAATTGACATAACACACTGCATCATCCACCACTTATTCTGTGACACTTCCATTATTAAGCAAGTTTCAATAAACCCAAAATACGAATGTTTAAACATATGGAATTTATTTTAATGCCACTGTGTAACATATGGAACAGAACTAAGAGATAACTGACAGCACAGGTGATCATACATATCCAATAAACCCAAAATTAAAAGGACAATCCAATTTAAATCGGCTTCTGGAAATTTTTAGTAATAATTGGTTTTAATGTTCTTAGATGCTGGTTTTCTACGTAGCAGAGTAAGTGCCCATTATTTCACACACAAATGGATTCCCAACAGTTCTGTTCCATGTGTGTGGAAAGGAGAAACTACAAATTAACAGAACCAAATGTCAAGAGCACTTTTAAACAGTGGCAGGCAGTGCAGTGTTCCTGAGACACTATTGACTATGGCTACTCTGCTCCTCCCAGGCTTATGGTTTGAGCAGATCAGAGCACTACAGTAAAGCACAAGAGGACACTGCCTGCACAGCAACTTGACCACACTGATACACACTATCTATGAAATTATTATATTTCCAGATTTTATTTATTGCAATTCATCTCCATAAGAGCTCTCTGTTACTTGTCTTTCCCTTGACTGTATTACAAAATAACTTTCATCTAAGAGGAAAAACCCCATGATGTTTCAGAGAAGGGTCTTAAAGATGGGCAGCCTCATTGCTAGCTAGTTTCAGAGGGCTGATTCCTAAAACAAAAAATAGATTTGAAGGGAAGAAAACAAATCTCCATCAAAACCAAATACAGTAATGGTATTTAGTACAATATATCTCATGATAAATGTACTGGTTCAAACTTTAATTCCTCTACTATTTCTTCTGACATGCCTATGGAACAGCAGGTAGACAATACAAAATCTGTACGTTGCAAATGCACGAGATTTATTACAGACAAATTTACCTGCAACATCATAGGGTAATTTAGTCTCATTAGCAAAGTAATTTGCTGCAAGTTTAAAAAAAGTGCTGAGCAATTTTAGCTTAAAATATAGTGGAATGCTATGCAGATTGCTCCATTAGCTCTGAAGTCTAATTTGTTTAAGGAATCTAAATCAGGGTTTGGATTCTAGGTCCCATTTAAGAATGGTTTTGTCTTGTCTGATCAGACACAAAGGCAACACAAAGCTGTAAGAAGGCAAAATAAAAATAAATTCCACCACTGGCTGTTCTGCTCCAAACTAAATCATAATTGTTCCCTGGGTGCTAGAGTGCAGTGCATACAGAAAGAAGGGAATCTTTCTTCTGTGTCCATAGAAATCAGGAAGGTGTTTCGAGGAATGGCTGTGCAACACAAGGATGCACAGCATGGGGCTGATAATCAGAAGCTTTTCTGTAGTCTTCTGTTTCTGAGTATACATTTGTTTTTCCCCTGTGTCTCCTAAGTGACCTCTTGAGATCTTGGGATCTATGCGTGGGGTTAACAGAGACTTGAAAACACATTCTGTGCAGAAGGAGACTCAAAATCATGTTCTAAAATTGCCCTGAAAAGGTATGAAAAAATGTGCTGCTTTCTCAGCCAATAAGTCTTAATGTATTCTGCACTGTGATACATTTTGCTTTCCATGCTTGGTAGGAAGGCTATGTCTATTATAAATCAAGGTTTTAGCATGATTTCATTTTTACTAAAAACATCTCCAGCTAGGTGCAAGTTATCTATAATAGTGAAGCAGTTTACTCTAATGCTCTTAAAAAAGATTAAATTTGTAGACTGACACAAGCAACCTATTCTGAATCTAAACATCAAGCATGAATGGGGTGATCCAAATAACATTCCTAATGGCAGATGCAGAGCTGACCTAAAGTGCTTGTCTGACTGCGAAGGTATCAGAAAAGTGATTTTCAATCCCACTGTTAAAAACAGTATCTCATAAAATAAACAGATTGGCATTGACCTGCATTAAGCAATCTTCTCAGCTTCTGAGTCACTGGGCTCATAAACTAACACTGGCAAACACACAGATTGGCAAAAATACACAAAAGCCAGAGCCCTTAAAAGGTATGCAATTACTTGATTTTAATTTGGGGTCTTTGCATTTCAAAACACTCAAAAAGGGCACAATACTGAAGAAGATACAGCAGTGTGCACTTCATAGAAAATGCAACAGTGATATTAGTTTAGGATGAAAAAGACATTAGCATTGCTCAGGCACTGATCTAGTACTGTCTAAAGTTAAATGAAAAATGATGATTAATGTCAAGGGTATGGATCATTTACTTTCTAATATTTATAAAAAATTAAGCTATTTGAGAATGAAATATTACACTTATTATTGTGGAAAAAATCAACATATATACTTCACCTAAGATCTTCTTGGTATTCCTACAACCATTCCTAGTGAAGTTAAACAAGATATAGAAAATTCAACCATTTTTTTATGTAAAGAAAAGATTTTTAGATAAATGCAGTAGGTCAGTACTTCGAACATCCTAGCACTAACAGAGGACATCAGATTAGTACTAGATGAACATTTCTGAAGCTGTAGCTAACTATATACAGTTAAGCATAATATTAGTGGGATTTAGTCAATGTGAACACAAATAGCACCTTGGAATAAGATGGTCACCAGTAAGACCACAGAAAATTTCTTTTTTCTCAGTCATAAAAGTGCAAGCAACAGAACAACTCCAACTGACATTTCAGCTTTAACTGGAAATTCAAGAAGATCCTTTTGATGCTTGCTATAGCTATCACAGTTTGCACCACAGAAGAACAACATGCCACTTTCTGATTAAAAATACATTTACGATTTATTAGAACGAGCATCATACTGCCTCTGATGACCTCTGCTCCCCTGACATTCTCTACTGCGATTTAAACAAGAGATATTCTCACCTTAAAAATGATGTACTGACCACCAAAGAATCTCTCAGTCACATGAGAATTTTCCGTCTTAAAGCTGAAGTATTTTTGGGGCAAATTACTTCTTCCAAAGCTAATGAATACATTCTGACAACATCACTCTTTGGTAGGAAGTTTTGCTAATACAAACTCAGATACATAAAGTTATTTGCCTAAGCTCACAAACGGAGGCTGTGGCACATCTATGACTATGAGCTGTAATTTAAGAGCTCCAGTGTGAAGCTGCACTTCATAATCTTCCCTCTATCTCCACATTCACATATCATAAATGGCATAAAAGCACAATTAAACCCGCTTCATCTCTAAGGTACTCTGGAATACCCACAGTTCAATATGCAAAATTATATATATATTAAAAAGTATGTTATAAATGTGTGTATGGTTTTGCTTTTTTTTTTTTTTTTTCTTTTATACCCTATGTGGTATGAGTCATACTTTATAAGTTACACCAGCGTAAACCTTAGAAGAACAGGACTGACTTCAGCAGCATTGCCATGAATTTACTCTGCGATTACATTAAGGATTCTCTGATTCAGGTGACTTCCAACAGTTTTCTGCAGCGGCTGAACAGACAGGTATGCAGCTTAAGTTTAAAGCCTTGGTTGTCTTTATGCCTCAACAAACCTGTGCCTTCTGCTGCAGCCATTCTTAGTAGCTTAGTGACAGTCAACTCTGCATTTTTAATCACAGTCTGGAGCACACCCTGATGGTCTTTACCTTAGGAGTTTCATTTGGTATGGCCTTTTTATGAGGGCTACAATTCACCTTATTGGAATCAATTTGCTGCCAACCTTTTTAGCACAGATATGTTGAGAAAGCATCAAATCACAGATATTGATATTGATCTAGGTTTTTTTATTTCTATACATAGTGAGCAAAGTCCTACTGTGGCTTGCTGGATGATGAGAACAGTAATAAAAAAATATGCCCTACAATAGAAAGTAATCCTCTGCATTCACACATCAGTCTAATAAATCAGAGAACCAACTGGCAGAAGAGTTATGAATAGAAAGAAATCCATAGCACATACAGTAGAACATTATACTGCTTGGAAAAGTTGCATATATATTTATTGCCCATTCAAAAGGTCGGAGCATTGTATTACCTATGCCAAATGACACCGTCTTTCAGCATGTATTATCTTTCCTTCCCTACCACCTAATATTTTCAAATACAAAAGATACAACTTCTATAAACATTTTAGTAAAACCAGGACATTTTTTTCCTCAGCCCAAAGGACATGGATTCACAATAGAGTGCAATGCTCTTCCTGCATCTGCTGCACACCATAGAAAGTAGCATGAAGGCATTCATCTTGCACACCTAATAGCGATATTTTTTTTCCTCTCCTCCTAACTGTGTAATAAGCATTACCACCAGATGTTCACATCTGAATTTTCTGGCTAATTGAATTGATTACCTAAAATCCTCTTCTATGTGGTTACTCATCCAGAGGCAAAGTCTAAATGCCCAGAGCTGAAAAAGATAGAAACCTTTAGCCAGTATTCTAATCTCCAGCAAGGCACACAGTGTAGGAGCGAGTCCAAAACCCAGATAAAGAGGAGGCCTAGAGACAGGTTTTACTCAAGACCTCACTCACACCCTTAAGCCCACAAGAAGATCAGTGCCAGGCCCCTAAATGGCAGGAAAACAGAGGTTAAACTCCATATCCTAGAGATGCTTGCAGACACTGCAGTGTACTGCATAAACAGCATAGTCCAGACAACAGCAGTGAAGCTGCATTTAACCATATGAAGCATGGGTGGTTAACGATTTAAAAAAAAAAAAAAAAAAAGATTAAATTTATTTGCTTTGGCTCTAAATTATCATTGCTGAGTATTTATTAGTATCACAGGAAAATTTACCCTAAAGAGGAACCTATTAGAAAAGTGGGAAAAAGTTTGCCCATTTGGCTATTCCCTGGAGATCAATTAACTGGGTGCAGGGGTGGGGAGCATGGAGTGAGGAACATGAAAGAAGTGTGAAGCAGTATGGGGGGTAAAAATACTAATACATATTCTCAATACCAAGCCAAATATTTTATAAAATAATGATGTTTTAGCCACTTTGTGAATTCATTCCATTCAGTCTCTGTGTGAGATGAGAAAGAATTTGGATGGAATCTTGTGTGACATGATCTAGTTTTGAGGGGTCCCTGCCCATGTCAGTAGGCATGGAATTACATGATCTTAACGTCCTTTCCAACTCTAACTATTCCATGTTACAAAATGACTGAAAACAACAGGATGGCAGCAAGAAGAATGTCTAATTTTTGCTTATCTATCATTAACACAGAAAAAAACCCAACCACACTAGATGTTCCATTACACTTATGAAATAATATATTCTTGTCTATTTATTTTTAAAACCATGTCACTTTACAGGATAGACATTTCATTCAAAAGGAATTATTTCGAAATGTGTATGCAATAAACCCAAACCATCCATCAAGATCCTGAGCAGAAAAGAGTTAAAGACAAAAACTGAACCTCATAATCTGCCACTAATTGCTGTGCAGCCTTCAGTTAACATCCTAATTCTTGAACTTCCTCTTTTAACTGAATGTTACTCCTGTGGGGCTTGTCATTAATAGATTTATTGAACAACTTTAGTATTTTCCTAATCTAAATCAATCATAAAATGCTTGCCAGGTGCATACTAAATTGTTATAATAATTTAAGCACAGTACCCTAACAATGAAATCAAGAATAACTATGGTTAAATGAATCCAGAGGGATCCCGGAGTGTAAAATGTCACTCCTTCTGTGCTACAGAAAGCACAAATAGTAGGAAAACAGCATATCACTGTGACATTCGTTAATAGTCTTAACAAATACAAAGACTGTGCACAAAAAAAAGATGTGCATTCTACTGTCGGAAGAGAGAAATCTCATAAAATGATACTGCATAAATTAGATGGTGAAGACAAATGAAGAAATACATTCAGAAATGGTTTTGAAAGCAAGACTATCAGTTTAAGATGTAATTCCCTGATAAAAGGTAGACTTTTATGCCTTTCTTTCTATTTTTTTCCAATGAAAAGGCCTATCATTTCATAGTTAACCATGTTTCTGGAATTTATTAGCAAAGAAAATTTATTAATAAGAAAAAAATCTTGAATGCAATGGGATAAGAATTAATCCTAAAGCTATTTGTATATTTTGTCTTCCTGTGAAGAGTAAGGCTCTGTTGTGCTGCTGATGGCTGTGCCTGGAAGTTATACCTAACTTGCTTTCTGTGCAAAATCATACCCTTGAATGACAAGGCACAAGGAGTGTACCATCTTGTTGGAAAAACTATTTCAAATAATACCAACAAAGACAATTTACAAAAGACAAATTGAAGGGTTATTTCCAAAAGTGCTGAGTAAAACATTTAAAAAAATCCCCAACCAAATAGCATTTTGTATGTGTAACTGACAGTAAAACTCCACCCTATATTGCAGAACAACACAGCATTTGTTGACTGACTTATTAGAAGCAGACTAGAAGTCCTGAAAGATATAAGGCTTTATAAAATAACAAAACCAAAAGATTCTTACATAAGGACTGTTTCTGGTTATGTCATGTGCTGCTTTACTTCATTAGAGTAATTTCTATCTGTAAAACCTACACAGAAAGTGTGCTAGAAAGGGACAGTTTGATATTTACTTGCACAGGAGAATACAACTGCCCAAGGTGAAGGCAAGACAAACCCAAACCATCCTGCATGCAGCAATCTGAACATAGGTAAGCAAAAGCATGAAGATCTCAGCGTTCATTCTGTGAAGTGGGTGTAGGCAAGCACCCCCATCACATAAACAATTATGAAAAGAGTAAATTCCTTGTGAAGTCATTTAGGAAAGTATTCTCGAACTGTGAGATTTTACCCATACAGATGTTTAATGTATGAAAATTATGGTTTTCAAAGCACTAATAAAAATGTGTGTAACTGAATAGGGAAGTGTACTTTCTCCAAATGTATGCTGTTATGATCTGCACTAAAATGCACTCCTAACAAATATTTTTTGTATTTTTTGTATTATATTTGTCTCCACAATTTTTGTATTACTTTTCAGTATCACCTATAAGATACTTGCTTAATTTAAATTAAATACCATGTCTATATTATCTTGCATGTCTTTAATGAAAAACTCACAGTATCATCAGTGGAGAAGCCAAATTGTGAGCTTTAACTGAAGACATTTTAGAGGAAAAACAAAGAAGAGGAAGGGTATGGGCAGGTGAATGCAAAACTATGATTCCTCTTCAAACACAGTGGAAAGAAAGCTACTCCGTTTTCTAGGAAATCCCTTATGGGAGAAGAGGGAAATCTCACAGAACACTTAAATACCAAAATCAAGACACACTTCAAAATCAAACTCACGACATCCTTCAAGGATGATGAGAGCACCTCCAATCCCACTTCTGTATCCCTCAAATGTTACGGACTGAAGAATTTTGTCAGTGCTAGCCATCAGGTCTTAATGCAACATCATGGACTGTTTCTCTATCATCCTATATTAAGTGTAAGTATTCCCTGTGAGAAAGCCATACTAGAAAGAGGCACATTTGTATTCTTGACCATCATGGATCTAGCAGCACAATGGATGACATCAAAGTTACTACAGTATTGCAATTACGGGAATTAAAATTAAGATAATGGTTAATATGGCCTATGTCCTCTGCCTTACATGTGAAAAGGGTGCAAATACTGTGTTGCAAGGCATCTCATCATACGCTGAAGAACTCACAGAAGATGCAGAAACACCTTAAATTTAATGACAAAATGAATGTGAATGATGGTTTTGAGTAAGCTGGGAAGATAAATGCATTCAGTGTGTAATTACTGTTTTAAGAACTCCATGCAATAATGTCTGGACTGATACTTTTCTTCAGAATGCTCTGCATGATAAAGAGGAAACTGTCTGATCCAGCAACGTTTATTAAGGATGCAAGGGAAGGCTTCAGGCAGGACAGTACAGCGGCTGCTGTGCTTTTATTTGGCACTTTGGCACAATATTCTTGAGAGGAGAACCTCAAGTGTTGTGGTTTCAATGGCAAAAATTAATTTCCTAGCTTACAGAAAGGAGTAATTGGTGTTAAAACCCCTGAGTGACCTGTTACACCTTTGCAGCTGATGGCAGGCTGCCATTTTTCATGAGAGCAAAATGGTGTTGGCGTGTGAAACTGCACAACTCAATAATTTTTTATGGTGACCTCATACAAAGGAGTAAGATGTCACTGCAGGAAATAAAACTGCTGTGGAAGAATGAGTCCTGTGTTTACAAGAACATGCTCTTTTATAGAGATGTTCTCTGCTAAGTATTTAGAAATGCTTCTCGTTTCCTATATCCTCTGTCTGTTCCTTCTTGGCATCCAGGACCGGCTACTCTGGCTCTGCTCACAGTCTCACCATTGTTGGTGCAAGAGCCCTCTCCTAACCAGAAAATGCCATCTGAAAGGGCCTTCTTGTGCTCTTCTGACTGATCAACTTTTCATTTGCCTTCAGATAAGTGATCAAAAGTTCTTTCCTCCTTTCCTTCTTTCAGTTACATTCTTCACTGTCATCAATGAAAGAATAATTTATATAATGAACTGCTAAACTACTCTGAGATTCTGAATTTCAGTGTAATTATGCCTAACTGTAATGGGCTGTCTGGCAACTATAACCTTTAGCCTTCTGGCTTCCTATGTACCCTTTCACATATGTGAAATCTACAGATATTCGAGATGGGTCAGTGCTCAACAGGAGGTGAAAAATCCAACTATCAAACATATCAAAAATAATCCAATTTCTTCAACTCCATTCTAATGTCTGATATACCACCTAAGCACCATGCACAGGGAACAAAGGTAGAGAATGACAAGCACTACTGACAGTAAACTCTGTTTGAGTCCTTCAAGTGAGAGAAGAGCTTTTGCAGACCTCATTGCTACTGAAAAGACTGAGCAGGGCATTTGCATTTATGTAGCAATAAAGACACATTTAGGATGATAAAATCAAATTCAGAAGTATGCCTGTCATCAACATCTGTTTTAGAAATAGCACCTACCATAAAAAACATGGTCATGAAGGAAAAGACATCTCTTGCTTCCCTAGCCATACTTCAAATGCTTTTAACTGAATTTCTTCTTCATAGTTGTCTTCAGCAGAGTATTTCCACTTTCTTTTCTTGGGAAGCAAGGGGCAGTACTCTGAACTTCAGCCACAGAAATTAAAATATTTTAGAAGAGAAAAATTTAATGGTAAAACCATAAAAGGCGTTAGGAATCCCAGAAATGCATATAGTCATAGCTACTATTTTCTATTTCTGTTGAAATTTTAGATACCACAGTTCTACTCAAAAGGAATATAACGACCTTTGTCCTATCATGTACACGAGTAGAAATTTTATGCAGATGCTGCTGAACTATTGAGTGTTCATAAACTCTCACAAACCAACTAGGTTTAACTGCACCACTCAAGTGCCTCTGGCTGGGCATAAGCCTAGTAAGAATCTGGGATATCTGTTATGATACGCCTTTAACAGGATTTTGAACTCCTCACACAAAAGGTTCCTCAAGAAATTCTTATTCAGTAGAGAGCTCAAGCAGACCCTAAGCACACTACTGAGCCCTCTGGGTAGCTCCCGATTCCAATAAACAAACACAGAAACTGTTTAAGTGCTCTCCTGCTTGTGAGCCTGAAGCTTACAAAGGCTGATGTCCTAGTGGGATGGGTTAGATCAACAGTCTGCCTTTTTCACTAAATGGTTAGCAACAAGAGTCTAACCATCTTCTTCCCTCAGATGTGATAGCTACCTAAGGGCTCTCAATCTATGGCTAACAGGAGGCAGCACAGATTGTACAATGAATAAATTGGTCTAATCATTTAACTGCCTTTCTCAGAGGTTAATCAATTTTTTAACTGAAAACCTAATTTGTTAGTAAGGATGAGAAAAGAATATGGGGGGAGTCAGCAATTAGAATTTTCAGCAGTGCCTGTGACAGAGTTCTGTTTTCCAGTGCACAAACAATCTTCATTTTAACATTCATATACTTTTTCTTCATTATTATTTCTAAGATGTTTGAGGTGATGTACACAGCCCCTGCAGTTCTCCCAGTTCCAGAAGACTGCATACCTACTCACTTGGGGCTTTCCTCAGCATGAAAAAGCCTACAAGGCAAAGCTGCTACAGCCGGATAGACTCACATAGTGCTTATGCGCCGAAGGTGAAGATAATGAAGCACGAGCAAGCCAGTATCACTGCACAGTTCGGACAAAGAAGCAATAGCAGATCTTAATCTCAGTTTACCTTTACTTGCCAGGCTAAAAGATGCCAGAACAGGCAGAGATTTATGTGCACACCACATGTCCCTGATTAGGAGTACCTCTGAAAGGGCCAGGGGAGGCAGCTGGGGCTGGTAACAGCTTCACTCATTCAATTTTAATTGACTCCTGTGTGTTTGTCATATACCTCAGAGCTGACTGCCTTCTGTTTCAACTTGTGCCAAAAGCTGAACTCGTCCCATTAACCACAGGCAGCAAGCAAGCAAAAAGTACCAATCAGCTACAGGTACAGAACAAAGTTTATACTGTTGCTTGAATTACATTTGAGATACAATCTGCACTGAATTTCAAGATCACAGATCAATGATCACAGTTCAATCTGCAAACACAGTGAAATGACTCTCTATTCACACAATTATACATTAAAGTGGGCTTTGATTCAGAATCCTTTTGCTTAATTTTTACCTCCTGTGTTTGTATTTAGTGTCCAAATATCCCTCTCTGAAAATGCCAAGGAAATGCCCGTATGCTTCAGTGCGATCAAGACTATACCACAAGCTATTTACTGAACAACTACTGATACGGTGTTTAAATGGTACTCAATCAAAATACTTTTAAACTGAACAAAAAAAGTTTGACAGTATTTTATGCATTTTTTCCTTTCTTTAATGTTAACAAATTACTTAAGTAAAAAAGGTCCAGCCATATATACATGATTTCCTTTGTAACTCTTTCTGAGGTACATAAAAATAATTGGCTATGATAAATGGCAGACAGCATCACTGCTGAAAAAAAAACGGCTTATAAATCTTACCTCTGCTTTTATTTTATTGTCTCCAAAACAGAGGTGTTGTAAGTAGGCTGCAGCATTGGACTGTACTGAGGGAAACTGATGCTGTAACATCTGTATAACTTCTGGAAGCTCTGGATCTCGCCATCCAAACTCTCTGTGAGAGAACAAGCAAGATAGACGGAACAAAAATTCTGCTGTTAATTGATAAATGCGGTAATAGTTGAATCAACAAAGATGACAGACATGCCTAAGTTAAATCTTGATTTTTTCCCCATTATTTTCAAAGCAAACATGAAATCAAATATGAAGGTGTTTTTCACTTTAAACTGTACTTCTATGCAAAAAAAGCCAGTTATATAAAACATAACTAAATAACTTCATGGAATTAGGTCTCTAACTGCTTAAGTTTCCTGGGTAAAAATGGCTATATGAAATCTTAATACAAGAAAGAAAATACATGCTCACACCATTATTATTTCTCTATTAAAACTAAAAGATGGAGGCTAGGATCAGAAGCACAAATGGTTTGCTATGAAATACTAGTTTCTCAAAAAGTCCTTTTTACTTAGTGCAATCTGTATTTGATTTAAATTGCTACTTTATATAGAAAGCAATGACTTATTTTGGCTTTGGTTTCTTTTTTCCAGATACGGTGCCTGCTCAATCTAAACCTATTCTACAGATCTGGCCCTGCTTGAGCAGTGGGTTGGACCAGGTGACATCCAGAGGTCCCTTCCAACCTCAGTCTTTCTGTGATTTTACATATACACTTGTGTATTACTTATTCAGTTTACTTTTAAATCTTCATTCTTACTATTCAACCTAAAGCAGGTAGGCAAATATGAAAACTTAAGTCTTTGAATTTTTCTTTCATCCTACAAAACATGAAATACCGTTAACATCAAATGAAACAACTGAATCCAAGAGTGTTGAACAAGTCCCTGCACGTATTCTACAGCTTCCAGAACAAAACTTAAAATCAGTCTGTTACTTCAGGTGAATTTTTCCCCTCTGTGTTTAAAGGTAAAATCATTCATGATAATGGCTTTGGACTTCTGTGTTCCAAGATCCAGAGATGAACACAGATACTCTGCAAGAGATACGTAATTCTCACATGCCTTTTCCCTAAAAGCTATTTTTTTGTGCCATATAAATATTTTTAATGTCTTCCATCTAATGCTACACCTACAAGATTAACAGAGGGAAATGAGGGGAAAGAAGCGACTTGTAAAAAAGCTTGTAGGTTCTCTGTTGCAGTTGCTATGATCACCAAAAAAGTTTATCAACAAAACTGCTTAGAAGAACTGTTGCAGAGTCCATCCATAATATTTTTAAAATACATTCCTGATCCTTAGTTTCCTTCCCAAATTATAGGGGTTCTGCTGCACTGAGGTCAACTGTATGCCACTGGAGGAATTCACAGTAGCTCTGCAGTCTATTTCAAGTAGACTCAGGCACATCACACTCCAAGTACAACAATTCTCCACTACACTCCATGGAAACAAGACTCATTTTGCAATTATAAAGAATTACTACAGACCAGAGTTATTGTTTGTTCTCTTCTCATATGGGATGTTTGCCAGATCGAGAGTTGTTGTTACAGTTGTATCTTTATGAACATCCAGAATATAAATAGAAGATGTAAAAAAAAATTACACTCAGACTTTCATCACCTATTTCTTTTCTGACAAAACAGATGTTAACTCATGAATATTACATTTCACATTAAGTGTTTAATACAAAAAAAACATAAAGATACAGTAATAAATCACATATGGACTATTCCAACCTATCTTTAGATTATATAGACTATTGAGAAGTTTCTGCAAAAGATGTAGCATATGTTCAGACAGAATTGATGTTTTGCAAAAGTCAGAAAACACTGTAAAAGGAATAATGAAGACTACAAACTTCAGCAGCCAAAGATGGCAAGCACCACATTTTCTGTGCTACCAATTTTCTGTGACTGTTACAAGGTGAAAAGGAAGTGGTTCTTTGGTTAAACACTTAATTCTGTTTAAGAATGGGTAGTACAGACCCATAAACAAATCATAACTTGACAGAGGTGACAGAAAGATTATTTAACGTGTCGTACTTCCTCTTGTATTTGCTTTTTTACTATTAACCATGTGAATATTGCTAACAGGTTCTTCAAACATATTGGATCTGCCTCTTATATACATGGCTCTCAGCCAACCAAAGACATCTTCCAGACTTTTAAAAATTAAAAATAAGCAATGGAAACCCCTAAACCAGTAACTTTAGTGAATTTATTCTTATTTTCAATCCTAGATGCCATAGTGCAGGTGTTGGTATTTTGGAGAGGATACAAAATACCAGAAGAAAACAAGTTGTCTGACAAGACCACAAGGAGGAACATTAGAAATCTGTTGTTTTACACCAAATAACTACACTTCAATATGTGGGCACTTCTATCACCAAATGTTCTCCCAAAGGAATTTTCCTCATTCATAGTATGTGTATTAGTTGAACAGAAAAGAACCAACCAAAAAGCCTCTTATGTGCAGTAGTACACCATGGAACTCAACAACCAGCACCGATTCTTCTTTCTTTTGTTCTGGAAGCCAGGCCAGAATTGGCCATGAGGGGACAAAAGGAAAAGGTGCACTTATTACAGGCATAGTTAATTGTTCTGATGAACCTGCAGTCTTGACATGGTATTTATGTATGAAAACAAGGCTGTGCCTACTTTTCCCCTCTGATCTCCCAACAGAAAAGTTAGCAAAGAAATGATGCGTGAATACTGGTTGGACATGGCTGTGTACACATTGGACATAAGTAGAAAAATAATTCAGAAAAGAAACTCTTAGCATTGAATACTGAGTTTGTCATGTAACCAGTTTTAGGAGAGATAATGAACAAAGCAGGAAAAGAAGTTTAAAATTTTAGCCCCAGTATGCACTGTCATTTCAAGTAGATGGTCTTTAAGATGGTTATATTTTTAGTAGTTTCTAAATGAAATACAGTAGCTATATAAAACAAACAAAAACTTCTGTCAACAGTTAAGGCTGCTTGAATAACTGCAATAACTTTAGCAGCCTTCAAGGCAGGAAAGACCAGTTTCCAGCGGTTTAAATTTCTCATTTGTTATATACAAATACAACAAAGTGACAAAAAAAAAAAAAAGAGTGTGCTAGAGAAAAAGAGTTTTGGGTTTCCTATCAACAGCAAGCTTGGGCTCCACTAACATTTACTTGAAAATTTCACTTATTTTTTGAATTTGGCTTCATTATGAGAAGAAAGAAGTCAACTGGCAGAGGTCTTGATAATGGAGCAGAGCTGCAATTTCTTGAAGACTAAGGTACAAAACTGTCTGGAACATTTTGTGCAAATGTGGGGGAACTTTCAGGCCATGGAACAAGCATACCTATGCGACAGAAAATGTGTATCACAATAGAGAGCCAAAAAAAGCAGTAAGAGAAGAAAACTAGTAGAGAAGGAAGGTATGTTGTAAAAGTCAAAGAATGGAATAAACTGGGCTGCATGCTGGAAAGGTAATTTAAATTAACAAAACACCTTCACTGGCTATAAACAAAAAGCAGTAGTAGGTTCAGTAGTTGATGAAGATAAGGGTCAGAATAAAAAGGAGAAGGGCAATGAAAATCAAATCTACCTCCATTTCTGTGAACCATTTGATATTGTGCCACATGGAAATTAGAGAAACTGGTAACATGCAAGGATCCAATCTCTAGTAAAATTATAATGTAGAATTAAGCAAAATACAAAACTGTAGTGAATATCCTAAACAAGCACTAGCTAGGCCTGTGCCCTTTATTAACACCCCTATGCTTAGAAAATCTGAATGAGGTGACCCACACAGAGGGTGAAAGAAGCCAGAAGGCTGGAGTAAATCAGAGGAGGTGCAGGGCATGTGATTTTGAGAATGCTAACAAAATACCTGTGTAGTTGATCCAAAAATCAAGATAAGCTAGCATGTGTATGTGCAAGAGCTTCTGCTATTGCCTGAGTTTCCCTTGGAATACCAACACTAAGCTGTTCAGTGAAAGGCTTCTGGCGGTGTGGGTTTTTCAACGAGAGAATCACAAGTGTGCAAGAACTTCACAGCTTTGGCTATAAATCAGCATTTGCCATGCACTCTAAATATTTCAGCACACTGGAAAAGTGTATTACTTCTAGGAATTGTCCTCATTTGAGAAGATTGGCCAAAGCATGCCAAGGTGTTAAACCTTGTTTCTTTGACGGAATAATCTAATTTTGAATCCTGTAGAAGGTTTTAGCTTGAAGTGGTGACTAAGGCAGATTACAACAGGCTACTGATCCAGGGATGGAAGAGGACACAAAGGAGAACACTGAGTTACGTGCAAGCGGGCAGTATGTATGCCTACACTATCAGAAGAAGCTGCATTTTACCTCTGAACAACTGAAAAAAATCATCAAGGAGCTGGACATAAAACACAGCTCTGAAATCCAGCAGCAGAAGCAGTAGCACCAAGAGACTGATTTGGGTACAGCAAGTATTTCATCATAACCAAATCCTGCTCCTGCCATCCTATCACATACACATGTCAGAAAGCAATGGAGATGCGGACTTAGATTGTTAGTAACATGGCAGAGTGCAGTAGCTATGAGGAATCCCTTAAAGGTGCTGCTGAACACAGAGTATCTACTGCATCTGAATACTTGCTTGAATTATGCCAAATTTTCTTCTTCTGCTACTTCAAATGCTGATGACACACAGAAAAGAGGAAACAAAATTCACTTTACATCTGTATCTGCACTGGTTTTAAAAAGGCTACAAAAGAAGTTTTAAAAACACAGGTCTCCAGTCAGTAACCGAGGATACAGATTGCTTCTGCACAGCGTTGGAGAAGTGGCCCTGTCTACTCTCCATCTGTTGGTCACAGTAAATCTCATGAGAGTCTGGGGTTTTATTTCTGATTTCCATTACCAGAACAGAACTTTCACATCTTCAAGCAGCTGACGGGCAAGCACTGATGCCAAGAGCTTTTTGCATCTCAGGAACATTCCCCAAAGAAAGTGCTGGGAAGATACCAGCTATAAAGAACCATAGGCTTGACAAAGGCTGAACTACAACCAAGCATTTATCTAAGAAAGAGAATGCACAATTTTTAGATATATTTATTACAATGTTTAAACCAGAACAGTCTGTATACACCTGCTTGTCTTAATACACGTATGTGTATCTGAAACAGCTGGTGAAGGAGAGGTTTTCATACCTATGATGTGGTGCCAAAGGCAAAAACAGTACAATCCAAGTTAAGGGTAATCTTTCCTAGATTTCTAACTTTCATCCATAGTGGTCCTGCTAATGCCAGCCTACAAGACTGCTGAACTTATGCCTACAGAAACATACTCTTCTGTTGGCTTCCTTCCCCCCTCAAAATCTAAAAATAAAGCCTGAAAACCTCTTTTACCTTGTTTCATGAGATCTGAGAGAATGGTTTTCTGGTAGTACTAGGAAAAAACAAACTACATGTGGCTCAGGATCAAACACAAGGAGAGCTAATCAAGAGCCAAGAGAAGATCAAAGACAGAACTACCTCCTGTGTTTAAAGGGATAAATTTATTTCTATTAAAAATATTTGGAAGGGAATATATCAATATTACAGGAATCTTTATCTAATGATTTTATCTTAGTACATTTAAAAAGAGCAAAGACAAGATGTAAAACATGACAAATACTTACATACAATCCACAGACAAGGACTGTAATATAAAGAGGAAGAAGCCCTCTCTAACAACTAGTTCCCTCATTTTCTTTCTGTGATTCTGTGAGAGCTGGTCAAAAAAAAGTGAACACACACTTACCACACTTAATTTACTATAAGTTAAATTTGAAGCATTTCCTTAAAGTATTTTCCCTTTTTCAAATATACATCACCATATACATACACTCAGACTGTCAGCCTGGTCTGAATGATTGGCTGCAGTTTAAGAGGAGGCAGAACTGTATTTGCTTTGAGAATGTTACACATGAATACTGGGTATTTTAAGCACAAAATTTTAGGAAATAACACACAGAGATGTCAATCCCTGCTCCACTCACCTTGGAAAACCCTCAAAACCTTTCAGTGTATGGTCTTCCCTAGTCAAAACTTGGCCAAAGAAGTCTACAACATATGGGATCTACTTACCCAGGTAAACTGTGAACTGTCAGTATATGCAGCACTAGGATATTATCTGCCATACCTGGACTCACTCTACCGGATCAATAATTTCACTGATGAAATGGGCAACACATTGCATTTTGGCAATGTACCATTCAAATATTTACGTGTCTACACATAAGCAGTTAACACCATGTCATGGTTTAAGGCGTAAAACATGCTGTTTGTTCACTCACTCCTCCCTCTTTCTTCCCCTCAACTCCCAGAGGGATGGGAAGGAGAACTGAAAGAATGCTTGAGATAAGAATAGTTTAGTAACTAAGGTATAACACAAATCACTACTGCTACCACCGATAATAATAATGACAAGAGAAATACAAGGGAATAGAATACAACAGCTCACCACATACACCCAGCCTGACCAAGCAGTGCACCCCCCACACTCTTCTGGGTCTCTGCCCTCTGTTTCTGCATCCTGGGCATGACGTGCTGTGGTACGGAATACCTCTTTCATCAGTTTGGATCAGATGTCCTGTCTCTGCTCCCTCCTGGCTTACCCTCCTCCCTGGCAGAGCATGAGATTCAGAAAGTCCTTGGCCAGACCAAAACGTTCTAAGCAGTAACCAAAACACTGGTGTTATCAACACTGTTCCCAAGCCGAAAGTCAAAAACACAGCACCGCACCAGCTACCAAGAAGGAGAAAAATGACTGCTACTGCTGAACCCAGACAAACCACTTGACTGTACTAGTAAACACTTTATTTTTAGTTAATCATGTAGCTTAATCTAGCCTTTCTTAGATTTCAAATTTAGCACAGCTGAATATAAATTAGCTGTACAAACATTCGTCAATCTGCTGAAAACCTGGCTGCTGCCCTTGGGTTATGACATTTTCCTTGGTTTATACTTCCATGTTGCCCAAACTAGAACTACCATACAGTAGTGCTTACAGAATTTCATCACAAATGCGGTTTTTACAACGTATTTGTATCTGCTAATGAGGTGCAGAGGAGGATATGCTGTGGCAAGATGAGAACAACTTCAACGTACCAAAAATGGTCTGGAGTGGAATTGTCTGTAGATTTCTTGAACATTTTAATCTTAAAAGATTTTTAAGAAGATACAGTTGAGTAAAGATTATCTAATGACATTGGCCCACATGGTACTACCTACAGCTCTAGGTTACTTCCTCCATGATTACATTCAGATGTATAAGTATTATCTGCTGGAGGTTACCCTGACTTCATTTACAAATCTCTTTTTAACTGAGATATATTTATGAACCTTTACGAAATAATCTTTCCTGCTATCGGTACTGATCTATAAATATTTAATTCCCTCACTCCCGGAGAGGGAGCTTTTAAGAAAAGAGTTGCCTGTGTCCTGAAGCAGCCATACCCTGCTGTAGCTGGTATAATGTTATCTCTCCTCTAAATTGTGGGGTAGGGAAGAGAGAAAAATTACGGACTTCAGTGCCTTAGCATACTTTCAATTTTGCCTTTTTTACTATTCAGTTTGTTCAGTGTTTTGTTGGGATTTTTTTTCAGCAGTTAGGAACTGGCAATTGTTTTTTGCGGCTGTTAAGCTAAAACAGCCTTGAAAATTTTGTTTTGTCTCTTCCTCTGCAGGCATTTGCATATACAGAGACTGTTTCTGCAAAGGCAAGAGGCAAACTAGGTAAGCTATCAAGATGTCTTTAAGCTGACCAATTTATCTCCTTTCTCCCTGCAATTCATAACATTTTTCTGACCCCCTACAACAGAAAGGCCTTCGAGTAGCTTAATACACTGCAGCTGTGAAAATATGTGAAGATATCCCTTCCTGGAGTGACCAGCCTACATGTGCTTCTCTCCATCTATAGGAGTTCAGACTGTACAGGAAAGATTTCAGAAGACTGTGGAATGTTGTTCACCATCTGTCACAGATATCCAGATGTGGATATCCTTTCCTCATAGATCAGAAAGGTGGAAATATAGACAGGAGATTAAAACAGTAGACAGACTTACGGGATTCCAGCCTCGATTCTGTCATTGACTTAGTTTGCCAGACACAGTCATTTAACGCCTTTCTCTGAGACGTGATAGATTTGCTGTCTCTGGAGGTTTTCAAATCAAAATTGTCTCCTTTTCTAGAACTAGTGTTCCCATTCAGGGGCTTTTAAGTCTTTCTGTATTTCAACATCAGGAGAAAGAAGCTTCTCAGGTCCCCCTCCTATCTAGCCATATAGAAATGTATACTTTCTAAAGAACAGCTGTTACTCCACAATCCCCTGATTTTCCTAGGAAAATAGGAGAAGCACTTTAGACAGGAAGACACTTACTATTTCCCCACATGCGTCATAACACCTAACCACTTGCAGCTATAAAAAAATTGCACAAAAAGCAGCAGGAACCATTTAGCATTAACCTAACAGCACCGATGTTAACAATTCAAACCATGCTCATCTGCAGGAGAGGAAGCTCGCATATACAATGCTCCCTGAAAATCTAAGAGTATCCACATTATTTTTTGAAATCACCACCGTCACAAGAGTTCCCAAAAGGTTTTGGGGCAGTCCTCTTCAGACAAAGCTTTTAATATTGTGTTATTAAGCACAGTGAGTTTTACAGTAACTGACGACACATGAATGGTCACTACCCATCACTCTCTTTAGTTTGATCAAGCTTCTGGCCCCAGCAGATCTGAGTTGCATGGCAGTGATGACAGGAGAACAGTTCCCACCCTTTTCCAGCAGGGATGAGTGAAAGTCAGGCTTTTTCCGGTTTGGGTAAATAAAAAAAAAAAGGCAATGAAACTGGATGTTTCCTTCCTATTCACGAATAAAAAGCTTGGGCATCAGGTCATCTGTGTAGCCTGTAGACTGCCATGGGAATGTAGGGACCACTGCAACCAGGTATTTTCCATGTGCGCAAATAGCAGACAGTAGGAAATGCCAACAGTGCATAAGGTTTAGCATAAGCTACAGAAATACTTTTCACAGCTGTGTGAGGCAAAGAAAGGGTGCCTATGTGAAGCACTAGAGAGCATAAATCCTAAATATCTTGTGGTATCTCATTCTTTAGTGATGACTCCCTCCAGTGCACTACCTGCATTACTATAGCAGCAACTTTCACCTTATCTCTACACAAACATGCCCAGGCATCACTCATATGTGCATCACTTTGCAGCATTCCCTTCCTGAGAACAGGAAACTCTTCAGAGTAGACATATTTTGATGCTTAAATAATGAATATTAAACACTAAAAGTTAAAGGTCACTCAAAATAATCATATAAATTGATAAACCCCACCATTTGCCCTGAAATCCCAAATGTGGAAAGCCAAGAGAAAAAAACTACATGGATTTCTGGTACTGAATTTAAAAAAAAAAAACAACTAACAAACTTTTTATTTTCTTACAACTAGACTCCTTTTCAGTCTTTTAGACAAAAAGGACTAATTCTGTTCATTAAAGTTGCAAGCTGTACAATTCTATAAACACACTTGAATTTGATTGTCTTGTCAAAGTGAAACATAAGACTAACGGATTTTCTTCACTGCCTTTATTTCAGTTTTTATTAAGCATGAAAAAAACCCCCTGATCTCTTGCATGCTAGCTGTATGTATCTCAATGTACAACCACCAAAGCAATGTAATAATGTAAGATGTATTTGACACTCAGGAGACAGGAAGTTCACGAGATAAATAACAAAAGAGTCAAATTGTTAAATAATTGTTCAAATGGAAAGCTGTTTGATGTGAGGAAAAATATCCACTGGAGTACTGTATCAGAAAACAAGCCTGTACTACTGCATTTACAGTAGTAGATGGAGATAAGATAATTTCTACTTCGGTAACATCTCTGTTCTCCAGGCCACAGGATAATCCAGCAAGCCTCTACAGTGACTCAAAAACCAGAAGAATGAAAACGGAAGAGCACATCAAAAGACAGACATGACTAACTGAAAGTATTACCAGTGCTATACAACACCAGTGAAATCCACAACTCTCGGCTGCTGTGTCAGCAACAAAAGCAGACCAGGAAGTGTGTCTTATCTAAAAAAAAATGCACAAGCTGAATCACAGAAGAATTATTTTACATGGATGATACTCAAGAGTTCAGTACAGAAGTAGGCTGTAGATTTTAAAAAAATATAAAATAGGCATCTCATGTATATTTGATAGTTTTACCTCAGTAAAAAGCAACTTGCTGAAAAATATCCTTTGAATGAGGAAAACCAGCTCGTCCTCCAGTTGCCATCCTATTCAGTTACAATTGGACATCATGTTTCTATCCTTGACAAGAAGAATGAGGCTGCAGACAGTTCTACACAGCACTTTTACAGAAATGTGTCCAGTTGAACTGGCAAACACTGTATATATCTAATAAATCCATTGCAGAAAATAATCATGCTATTGATTCAGGGCAATTGCCCTTATTAATGAATGAGAGAAATACTGCCAAGGATCTGTCATTTAGAATTCAGAATCAGTATCTTAAAGAGGCCTTTGCAACTTGAATATATTAAGGGAAAATATGTGCCTCAATCTATCAAAACTCTCCTCAGACTGTGGAAGTATAGCTGCCTACAGAAGAAGGATGAGTTATTCATATGGTACTTAGTTCTTGGCTAAGAGTAAGTAAGAATAAGAATGGTACTTATTTCCACGCAGTACTTTCTGCATGGGATTTTCTTCTGGTATACTTAATTCCTGTGCCCATCACCATCACTGATCCAAGATTTTAGCTGGTAGTGCTATACCCTGCAGTATATTCTGCCAACTGCAAGAAGTACAGACTGAATTGCAACTTTCCTTTCTTCATCTCAGAGCTAATTCCTTTTCAGACTTTGGTTAACCTTTTTACCCCTATTTTCCTTATTGAAGCTGAAAGGGCAATGCCACTCCCTCCGACTGATACTGTTCTCAATGTACTCAGCTGACAGCATTGACTCTAGATACAAAACCCTTCAATATTTACATCCTATAGCTCTCACATGAATGACTGCCTCAGATTTCAGCAACCAAGCTCAGATCATGGTTACATATCACTAAGCAACTGATACAATAATTTTTTATAAAATTGATTTCTAATATGGTTAAAATTACAAGTGGTTTAAACTGCGGTTAAAAACGTAAGCATTGATTCTGTAGTATGAACAAGCCACGTAGCATGTGTACCCTACATGGATTTATTTGCTTTTGAGTAGATTATCACTTCAGAAATTAGATTTTGCTCTAAAACACTCCCCAAAATGAATAGTGGGTTCATTTGCTATGCTGTTGAAAAAATCTGTATGATTTTGAAATTCATATTTACAACTGTGGCTGCGCATTTTGAAAGTCGAGTTAAAGCACAACAAAGTCCACAAATTTTCAGCACGTTGTTTGCAGAAGGGGAGGCTCAAGAGTGGCTAAAGTCAGATTTTTTTAGGTCCATGTCAATACTTGCTTTTCATAACTTTTCTTCTAACAGCAAATACAAACTCACACAGGAGCTGGTGTTCTTGATACAACTTGATAAATATGAAACTGATATCCAGTTTCATTAAACCTATCTGGAAAAGCCATGGAACTCTTCTAAAACAGAGGATACGATATCCGATGTCATTTATGTATTAGTGGAGAAATGACTATATAGGCTACTGAAACTATTTTTCTCTGGTTTATGAAAGTATCTCCCTCTTCTAGGTTTTTTCATTTGAGCGTAAGGAGAAAGGTGATCACACAAGAAAGCTCCATAGGCAACATTACAGATGAAGTTCAGAGCACATCACTCTTCAGTTTTGAGATCACACTTTGTAATCACTATAATTTATACTGGAGTCTCTTTCACTCCAAAGCCAATGAAAGAAATATTATGCTCAGAGGTGGCCTATACAGAATTTCCATCTATGAATTTACATTCACAAATCAAATGACTATATTAGATTTTCCCAGAGGCTGAAATTAATTTACATTAAGGAGAATGTTCTGCAGCCTTCTTTTCACAGTTGTGAATGTCTGAAACATACAGTAAACATGGGTATTTTTGGAACACACAAAATTAAATGCAAGTTGGCAAACTCCTCAAGGCTTACAGACTTTCAGTCAGTGACAAATAATTCTGTGTTTTTTGGTTTTCAGTACTTTACTGCAACTAAACACCTTTGCTGTTACAAGTGATATTTAGTGTATGTGTATGTCCAGTACGTAAGTTCTTACCTCTTGAATATAAATAATAGTACATATATACATATATGCATGTATGTATGTACATGACAACACAAGGGGGAATGGCTTTAACTGAAAGGGGGTAGATTTAGCTTGGATATAAGGAAGAAATTATTCACTGTAAGGGTGGTGAGACACTGGCAGAGGTTGCCCAGAGAAGTTGTGGCTGCCCCATCCTTGGAGTCATTCAAGTCCACGTTGGACAGGGCTTTGAGCAACGCGGTATAGTGGAAGGTGTTCCTCCTACCCATGGTGGGTGGGGGGTTGGAACTGGATGATCATTAAGGTTCCTTCCAACCCAAGCAGTCTGTGACCCCGTGATACTAACCACAAATTTCAGCTTGCTGCTGAACATAAAAAAACAACCAAGCAAACAAAAAAGACAGGCACAGCAAATACAGTCTCTACCTTAATTTGCTCCATGAGATCCAAAATATTTTACCTTTGATGTTGTAATCACTTTAGTATGAATTACAGATCTGTAACTGTGAAACTGTCAACCAGACATTTAACTCATACAATATATGTTTTACCTAGAAATAAAGTTAAGTATATTAATTAGCTACTTGTGCCCATTGTCATTCCAGAACAGGAAAACTGAGAAAAATTCTAGCAAAACAATAATTAAAGCAAGATTCAGAATATGTTTCTCATTGGCTCTGCAATATAATAATTTCTCAAGCTTCTGTACAACCGATTACATCTTTTTTTGACTTCCACGAGTCAACAGCAAAACTAATTAGCTGTACACTATTAAGTTACTGCACATTTATCTACAACAATTCAATTCTGACTGTGAAATAATCTTTCTAGCCCATAATTACACCCTGGATTAATTAGCATAATTTCTGAAGCACATTCTTTATTAAAGAAGTTAACATAAGGGTTGGTTAAATACCAAGGATATTCTAGACAATTAGAAAAAGGGAGACAGGCAGAGCTGCATTTAACACTTATCATACTATCAAGATAGTACGCATAAAATTGAGTATGTATTCAGTGCTATCTGAACTACCACAGGCATCTGAAGATGTTTCCACAGAATATAAGCAAAACACTTCAAGAGCTTGAGATGTCCCCCAGCCACTTCACTAGAAGTGGTCCCATGTCCTTCACAGCTCCTTCATCCCGTCACTGCATCTCATTCCCACCAAGGACAGCCAGCAGATTACTCATTATCCTGTTCAGTGTATTAGTTTCCTTCAAAAAGAAAATGCGTATGATTTTGCAGCTCTTACACTACTTTAAGGGCAGACAGTCAATTCTGACTGAAGAGAATCACTGTAGGTGAAGATGCTGATCAGTCTCCAGGCTCTTTTAGTCTTTGGTTTCCGGGTGAGGATTTAGCACAGAGCATCCCAGTTACCAGCAACTGGGCCTCTCATGGACACTTTCTCCCTGGTTCTTGGGCTGACAACACCGAACTAGTTTTCTATGGGCCAATGTGGACAATATGTATGGCAGAGGAATGTGGACAAAGGCACCTGCGTACTGCTGTGCTTGCTGTGAACAAGGAGTTTTGAAGGAAAGGCTCTGCTGCCACTCAGCAACTGACTCCCCTTGTTCTTCTGCCTAAGCCTGCAAATGTGCTGGGTGTCACTGTATATCAGACTTATAAGCCTAGCTATTAAATGTAACCTCTACTACAACACAGACAGCCACAAGTCTCTCCTGAAAGTGAAGAACTAAAATGGAAAAAAAACCCCAACCCAAACCCACCAAAAAAATAAACCCCCAGAAAAAACCCACAACAAAACCCTTGTTCATGTCTTCAACGGTTTCTAAATAATGGTAGTTAAAATGAACTGTTATCTGAAGCGCTCTTAGGCTCTGTGAAGGACTTTGACTGAATATATGCTGCTGGTAATGTCCTTTCTCTATTTCCATAGTTATGAATGGTATAAAGACAATTTCACCTGTGAAGGATTACCATTTATTATCTGAGATGATGAAAGACACTAAGTAAGATTTTCAAAATCACCAGGGTGATTTAAAGACAAAGTCCTATTTTCATGTAACCTCATACAGGATTTTAATTTAATCAGATTTCCAAAATGCCTAAGACTCTCCTGAAAATGTAGACTTCAGCTTTTAAATCACACTGGCACTTTGAATAACTACTCACTCTAATTAACTTTTTATTTTGATGTTAGTACTATTAAGCAAGGCCAGGACCAAAATGCTCTCTGCATACTAATAAGTTACTAACTCATGGTGCTGAAATGTAACATGCGAGGAGACATCCTAAAAATTCAACATAAATTCAGAATAACGGAAACGAATACATCAGTTTTTCAAGGAAAACAAATCAGCAATACCAATTTCAACTTACTGCTGTTTTAGGAATACATACAACTAGGTAAACTGCTGATTAGAATTTAAGATAAGGAAATATATCCTGAATGACGTAATAACATTTTTTATTCAGACATATAAATGATGTATCAACCACTGTCTCCAGATTATACAGAAACAGCCAGTTCAAGAAGTTTCAATAGCACAAAGATAACAAGATGCCCCAGGAAGCTGCTCATTCTGCCTCCCCCCCAGCAGTGATGTAATCTCATTTTGAGGCAGCCCCACTTAGGAAGAAGCAAGGACAGAGGCAAGAAGGCCATGGATAACTAGTTCAGCACCTGCAAAACCCGCTTGGCCTTCAAGCCCTGGGCTGCGTAGGAGGATGCTCTTGACATCTTATGGCCTGCTGTGCACCGGCAGCAGCCAGGTCTGCTAATGGCCACAGCTTTGTACCTCCCATCATTTTACAACACAAAGCCAACAGCAGCTGAGCCTTTTGTTTAAAGCCACCTCTTTGAACTGGAATTAAAACATATCAGAAATAACAAGCTAGCTTGTCAAAAGCTAAAAGCTAGCTTGTCAGAAGCCAAATATTAACCTTTTCTAGAAGGTTAACTTTCCTTGTAATACTTAAGACCAGGATACACAAGCAATAAATATAGCCATAATTTCCAAGAGACTTTTATTACCTCCTCTAATAAAATCTTACTAAAATATCTGTTTAAAATCAGATTATACAAAATAATACTGAGATAGTTGAGATCACCAAAACACGCTAGTCATTTTGGCTGCCAAACTAGATAGGCCTGGCTGTGAGACTTTGTCAAACCATACACCCCAAGTTAGTGCACCTAAAACTCCTAACCAGTTTCAAAAATCTTCGTCTACTATGTTTGTCTCTCTCCCTCTCCTTGCCAAGCATTTAGCTCTGCCAATTTTTCTTTCCAGAGCATAGAAGCACTGAGAAGAGAAGAAAGAAATTCAGCTTCAGCCTTCAGTCTTGGAGCTTTGAGGCAGGAGATAAAGAGTTATGGCTTGAAGACATGAGATAAAAGCAAAGCAATATACTCAGCCACAAACACAATGAATTAAACTAAGAAAAAATCCCAACCCTGTAGGTCAGGGAGAGATCATGCAGAGTAAGCACAGCAAGAGACAAGGAAATGGGAGCCACAAATGTATTGTTATCTTTTCCATGTCATTTCATCTCTCTATACATCTGTTTTGCTACCTATAAAAAAGGCCCCTCTGAAAGGCTCTCATAAAAGATTTTTGAGAGCTTGCTGTAAAAATCACTAACTCCAGGGCAAAATGTTATTACCAGTTCTGCCACAGAGGCGCACAGTGACCACCACAACTTGGATGGTTTTAAAGAGGGTGTCAAAAAGAACCATCAGGACGCAGATTTTTAACTACAATTTGTTAAGCAAGCACTGTGCAGAAAGAAAACGAGAGAAACTTCAAAAAGGGCAATTTGTTTCACATGCCTAAAGAGGTTTTTCTGGTTTCATTTCTGTTATCAGGTGTTTTCCTCTTACCCTAAAAACCTGCATTTTCTTGGAATATGTTCCTCATCTCCCAGCATTGAAAACTGGTGCTGACTAGAGAATGTACACACAATAAATTGAGAAAGAGATGCTTAAAAAGAAATTCCTCAGTTTATGAAAAATATTCCCAGTGACTGCAGCCGCAAGAATGGTCAATCACACTCACTGAGGATAGCGCTTAATAAAATGACACCTTAAGTCAGCATTTTGCCTGTTCTGTTACCAAGCTGCCAATAAAATACGTGAATGCCTCTCACAACTGAACACTTCAGAAGGTTTCATGACTGCTGTAGCAAGTCAGACTTGCTCCTGGTATTTAATGCGATAATGGAAGGCTCATCGATTCCTGAGGTGAACAGCTCGAGAGAGGACACCTTCAATACCTGAGTGGTGTCCAGGAGCCTCAACTCAGAGCAGCGAGAGCCACCGAGACAGCCTCAAGTCTTCGACAGGGCTCGCCCAGGGGCCGGCAGCTCAGCGGACGCGAGGAGCTGACTCACAGGGGCGGTGCCAGGAGAGGCG